>DWMZ01006129.1:0-10488 GCA_018249855.1 Eueides tales michaeli | reverse complement strand
TTGCTACGCCCAAAAGACCTTGAGAAGTTACCAAACACCCAATGGCACCCGGAAATGTCCTTGAATAGCGTCCTTGTTCTTATAATAATACGAAGGTCGTTTTACCTAATATATAGTCAATATAATGTTTTTGTTACTATCTGTGATGACGGATTGAGTAGGCTTATTATCTAGTAAAGAGGTCTTATTTTATTAAAATTATTTAAAATGTAACATTAATTAAGTTAGGTTAATATAAAATAAAATTTTATTATTTTTGCACGTTAAGAAAGAAATTACTTGTAGAATTATAAGAAATATAACTTAACCTGTTTCTTACTTCCACGGTAAGTAATATTAAGTAATTAACATAGTCGGCTGTTACTAACACTATCTTTTATATTATTTATTAAATATTCACACGTTTGTGATTACTTACATATTTTTTATAACTTTATGGCGCTTAGTTTTATAGTCTTTAATTGTAGTCTTTTAGATTTTTTAATCGGAGGAGTAAAAATTCCCGGCCATTTGGTACATACATTCCACAAAAATTTGGTACTTCAATATTGAAGTACCAATTCGGGCCTACGTATTTTGTATTGATTCTTCTGTAAATTCATACGTATTATTTTTAAAGCAGCAACTTTATAGATGTTTTCAAGTTCCAAAATTTCGTCAGTAGTTTTTAACTAAGTATATTTAAAACCCGTTAGTAAGTCTATGTTTTATATTTTATTTACATGCTAGTTGCCATTGAAACAAGCAGCAGGCCAAGACGTTTATCGCTGGAATTCGAGACATTGTTTGAGTGGCGAAGCAGTCAGTATCTGTATTAATTATTATGCTGGACTATTAATATTACGTCTTATATCGTCGAATAATATATTAATTTAATTTCACGTGTATCCCGTATATGGCAGACAGGCAGACAGACAGAGGGAACTTGAGAACCTAGTGTTAAGACACTACGTTAACATTAAACCATTTCCGTTCCTCACTTTCCACTGAATTTTGGAGGCATTGCGTATTGAGTGGCGGAACTCAACACTGTTACCAAAGCGAGGAAAATGAAAGCATTAAGTATTTCATTTTCTCGAGTGAGGATCGAACCTACAACCTGTTGCGTGCCTCTGGGTCATAACTCCTTTTTAGTAAAAGATACTTTGTATTCGGCGCCCACATATTCCGCTTCAATTGATAATTAGGTGTCAATACTGTGGCTTCAATTTCCATAATTAGTATATTTCCCTATTTTATTTTATTTTTTTAATATATATTTTTTGGGTAATATAATTTAAAAGCAGCACCTGAATATATTTACCCAAAGAAAATTTCATTGAAATTAAAAATTTACTCATTTAATTTTGCTAGTAGTTATTCTTTCAAACTCATCACTATATTTTGACAGAAGTTAAAATACCCATTGATAACAAAGAGATTCTATAAGGATTCGGTATTTTCCTCGTGAGGTACGGAATCCTACGCTACGGAACGGGGGGTTGAAGGTCTTAGTAAAAGTGAGGGCTGCCTCTCTTCTGTTCAGCGTTATGACACCCTCGTGGGTCTTTTGATGGCGGGGAACTGGCAGTTTGTTCTGATGAAGGGCAGTTTTCAGCAGTCGAAGCTCCACTGACTACGGACTATTGTAAAGTGTACAAGAGACTATTGCAAACAAAATACGCGATTAATTCGTTTAAAATTGTTTCATTCAAAATGATCTCATGTTAATTTAGTATTGTGTATGATAAATGATTGTACTATAAAAGTGCCAAATATTCGATTTAAGAAATAAAAATATCATGGATTAAACAGTCCGTTTCAAAAAAAGAAGTTGCCAATTTAGTAGGTGGTGGAATATATTTATTTTTAAGCATGTATACCGATTACGCCAAGATTATTTATTTGATTTATATGATTTTTTTTCCGTAATACCTAGTAGTTTTCATTTATTGACCTCTGCATGAAGAAATAAAAAAAGCAAACACGAAAAGAAATAAGAAATTTCATGTAGATTTAACTAGGTATCTTATTTTTGATATATCTCTCTCTCCGATATATCTTGGAGCTTGTGAGCAATGACAATCCAACTTACAATAATTCGATTGCTATGTTTGGTTTGATGAGTGGGGAACGGAAGGGAGTGTCTTAACACTAGGTTCCCAAGTCCCCTCAGCCTACACCGCCATGTGCGTGATACAGAGTGAAGTTGAGTAAATTAGTATATTTGGTAGCAATTTTTGTAGACACTTACTTACAGCAATTTCTATTTAATGTGTAACAGAGCAATCAAATTATTGTAAGAGTTTACTCTTTGGTCTCTGTAATAGATTGTTCTTCAATAACTGAACAACAAGTAAGAAATAACTTAATAAAAATTATTTTTTTATTAAGTACTAAAAGATGACCAAATGTGTGAACAAATGGAGACATAGTCTGATGAAACAATTACTGTGTTACTGGAGTTAAGTAAAGAATTTGAACAGAACATTAAAATCAACAAAATTCTTATTTAAGTTCATCTAAGTATACCTGCCTATCGAGCCAACATAACCTAGAGGTAAATATTGTAATGCTCCTGGTTATGACACCAAGAATTGATAAAAAACAATCCAGTTTGTTCAATACTACTTTCAGACAGTCTTCCCAACCTTGCGGTAGTTCTTGCAGATTATTATAATCTACAAACAAGGAAAGCCATATCATGAAGGTTTTTTATTTTGACCAAAAAGCCTTACTCTCGTTCTCTCTATATCTGAATATGATATTTTTCTCAATAATCAATTGGGATTGAGAAAATTACAGTCCAAATTTATACAGGCCCATCTGATACATCACACTATAACACAATGTTTTAAAAACACAAGGTACTATTCCACAGCATTGCTGGATATCCAACAATGATTTAATCATGTTTAAGAATTGATAGGCAATATATAAAAGAAAAACTAATCTTTTTTCTTTTTTTTTTAACTTCATGCTGTATCCCGCACAAGGCAAGGTAAGGCAGGTAGGCAGAGGGAACCCGGGAATCTAGTATTAAGACACTCCGTTCCACTTCCATTCCCTACTTTCCGCCAAATTTGAGGCATTGCGTGTTGAGTGGCCTATGTCTCCAACAGAATTTTCCAACATCAAACATGGTGATGCTCAATAAACATTGAACTCTAATAAGATGGCATTTTCCAAAGTTTTTCAGCCCTGTGTTATATAAATTATATGCATCAGACCTATCAATCTCAGAAAATTAAGTCACAAATGCTACTGTGCACTAAGTCACTATGCTTATAACAATGCCTTCTTAGCAATCAATAGTGTTCCCAAAATTGCCAGCAGATACCAAAAGTGATGAACCAGAGCAAGTGTGTAGAATTCCAACCACATAACCTTTATCATTACGGAAAAATTCCCACCTATCAATACATTTTAGCAACAGCATCTTACTTTAAACAGACAGTGTTGAGTATCTGAGCTTAAATACACACCTTTCACAGATAATACATATTAAATAACAAAGATACCAAATGACCCAATAATACAGAGCCCCATATGGGATGGGATATTTTATACTTAGTCTAGCAAATCACAAAAACACAACTAAACAGTAAATTAAACTGGAACTTATTTGTGAGGAGTCATAAGCAAAAGTGTATTATTCTGTAGTATGGTAATTTGTTCTCTATGTATACAGGTTTATAGAGAACATTACCATACTACAGAATAATGCAAAATTGTTGTGGTATATCATAAATAAGGAAATACATAAAAACCTAAATCTTCCAACAGAGATTAAGAGTCACAAAGTATATATGAAACATCAAAACACTATTCTGAACCTCTAGTCTTAAATATGATGAGCAATGCCCATATCTGGCTAGGATATTATGAGTAAATTACTATCTACTTCAAAAGATGATAGTCATAATACAGATTTACAGTATATAAAAAACATAATAAAAATCATACAAAAATTAAATCTATAATCATAACAGGCTTGGCTGTGTGAATGCCACTGAATAAAGGGCAATAATAAAAAATCACAACAGAAAAAGCATATAGTCCAAATCAATAAATTCATAAACTATGTAAAGTGGAGTACCATAGGTAAACAATTTTTTTCTTTCATAATTTATTAATTTATTTATATCAAAAACATTTTCATATATTTTATGTTACTTATATAAGAAAATTAATGGTAAGCCGTGTTTTCTCATTACATTGCAGTTTTCAAACTAATCTATAAATTTAACTACATGATACATTAAATATAGGTTTATATATAACATAGTTATTATACATTATATATAAATATAGATCCTTGTAAATTTATGTAGTACAATTAGTACCTGTAGTAAATCATTTTCGCACAGACCAAATAGTAGTAATTGGTAGTAAGAGAATAGAGTTAAATAATATATTATAGCAATATTATAATGCGTAAGTAGATTTTTATATATATTTTATATATGAGTACCAAAAATATGAATTACTTAATAAAATTTCGCCCATACATTTTATTCAAGAAGTGCAATCATATTTTGCTTTTATTGGGTAGAAATTACTTTTAATCAAGGCTATAAAGTGATACTTTATGAAAGCTCACCTACCGACTCAGTAGGTTTTGACGTTTATAGATATAATAAATTTGACTTACCGTTTAGCAAATCTGTGTTTGCAACTTCAATGAGTAGTAATCACAATAAAAGTTTAAATAAAAGAATGAAGTAACCCATAAAAAGAATCCAGCCACAAAAGAATCAAAAAAGAAAAACTATTTTGCACACACACCTCGTCCTCGAAATATATACCACAGATAATAAAAGAGGATAATATCACAGATATTTAATTTTTCAACTTTATATTTAATTTCGGTACAGTAGTAGGATAATACATAATTGTATAATTATGTTGTTTGTAGTGATTAGATTTTTAAACGTATACGTTAATTATTAATAATCTACCTATTTTGGATTCTACTCTTGTTACGGATATACTAGGGCCGTTTTCCGAATTATCAAAACAGCGGTCATAGCGTATAACATATGCGGTAAACTAAAATTTGACTAGTGCTTACAGTACTGAGGGGTCGGAGCGTGAGCAGCTTGTTGAACGTAACTGTGAGTGTTCACAAGTGGTCTGAATTATAAATACAGCTGACAAATGTTAGTGCATTAGCAGTTGAAACGTCATTTCTACTGTTTTGATAATTAGGAACCTAACCTAGCCTAGCACGATATAGTGGAAAACCTAAAACATTAGAAACGTTAAAACGTCGGATTAGTGGAAAACCTAAAACATTAGAAACGTTAAAACGTTAAAACTCTTAATTCCAACATTTATTGGTATTTAGGTACATTAATCTCTGAATGTCTAACAAGACTAGCTCAATGAAATATTAGATATACTGGTATCTAATATTTTATTGAGCTAGTCTTGTTAGACATTCAGAGAATAATGTACCTAAATACCTAATTGTTTCATAAAGAGAAATCTTAAAATATATTTATTCAAATATTCATTAAGTGTTTACAGTAGATTTAGATTTTTTTGCGGAGAAATCGGAACTATTTTACTCCCGAAAATTATTTTTCACATTTAACTTAGTCAAAAAAAAGGGAATACAACTTCCGAAATATCTGCTGAATCACTGGAAATTGTTGAAGATACATGTGTTAAAATGGATAGCTACCTAGGTCCCCTATGCATCTAATATAACATCGTTGAATCATCGATATAAAAAATATGATAACGAAATAAAAGCACAAATTCTAAATAAATAAATATTGCGATTTGCGTTTTAGTATCGTACACTCTCGAAAAAAATATTTAATGTTATCCCTTCCGAGAGTTCCAAGGTTAAAAGCCCCAGATACTCCACTAAGATTGCAAATACTGTTAATATTTCAGTATTTATTTTTGAGTTTCACGCATTATCTCGCTTATATTTCTAATACCAGGTACTCTGTCTCTCCTCGTAGGGCTCCGTTATTATTGACCACTTTTACTGCCCTAAATCGATAATCTGTATAGTGTTGCCATATTTTGTCTAAATGAAAATAATCTCTTATTGAACACACGATTATTGCGTTTATGATCAGACATTTTTCCATTGTGTCACGACGGCCTTGTGGCGTATTAATTTTAATATTTTTTTTTACAAATTCTTGGTTGAAAACTTAACATAAATAAGACATTTTTTGTCTAATTACCCAGCGCTTCTCATGTAATTGTAATAGCTTTTAAAAATATTTATTCATTTCGATTTCTACAAAATTTTAGATAGACTGGACTTACTGTTGTAGAAACATAACGCCTTGTATTATTTAACCATTAAGAATATTTCTATACGTTTTTAATAACTTTACAACTGATTAATATTTATACACTGTCTGTACATAGAAGATATATTCAAAAAAAAATATAAGGAATGTAATAGCGAACAAAATAATGTGTTTTTAATTTTGTCTGTTTTTCTGTCTACTTGTGCGTTTGTACGCGCCAATCTCAGAAATATCTAAGCAGACAAATGCAGTTTTTACTTTTATATTTTATTAAATTTCTGCGATATTTAGTATTTCTTTAATTTAAATTGGTTAATAAGTAAAAAAGTAAGTGAAGAAAGAATTATATTACTAAACGTAACTCTAGTTATTTCCATTCGACCATGCGGGTGCTACAAGACCCAGTAAATTATAAATTATATTATCCATATCATGTATAATTTACTGGGTACCCTATTGTCTTCAGGTTTCTACACACTTCAATGTAAATAGATTTTTCTTTTATCTATCCACTTACAATCAGCCACTAGCTATGATTAAATTTTATGACTATCTTGATTATCTTTGGAGATGAACCCATCCTTTGACGTGTCATCTCATTTTACAATAGTAGTTCTTCAGATTAAAGCAAGTCTTGTTCTTAGTCGATATATAATATAATCTTTTATCAACATTGATTAGCAACTTAGCAAGCTTGTTTCTATGATGTTATAATCTTATTTTGTAATAAAAATTCATGCTTTATGTATCTGTTCCTTAACAGTGGATATTTCAAGATATTCATGGACTTCTGCATTTCTTACAAGCCATGAAGAACTAAAAATAATTTTCTAGACTTTACTCTGAAAGCATTGGAGAATTTCTATATTGGAGCGGCTTGCTGATCCCCAGAGATCAGTGCCATAGGTCCACACTGGTCTTATGCTTTTATAGATATGCTGATGATGCTTTTATAGATCACGATCTTATTTTCTAATTTGAGTGAAGGCTGTCTCCCTTTAAGCCAGTACATGTCTCCAATTTTCCGATTTGCCTGTTCTCTTTTGGCCTTGATGTGTTCTCTCCATATGAGCCAAATACTTTACTGTTTCTTGCCGAGGTAAATACATATCAGTCAGTCTCCTTTGTTAAACGTTAATATATAAGTTTTTCACATAATTTGGACATTACAGGAGGGGTATTGGTCTGTATGAACTGACTTTTGTGAGAGGTTTAGCAACCATGCCACCATATAATTGATATTTTCCACAGTGATGGAAAATATTGTAACCCTAGCACCAAATTAACCCTTAACCACCTAGCGTCGGTCACTGTGACTCCGAGCGTTATTATTTTTTAAATATTTTCGTTATTACGCAGGCCACACTCCCGTGGGTCTATGTACTTTTTCTCCACTATTGCATCATGTGCGTGAAGTAAAAAAATATAGGTGAATATATTTCACATGCGGTCATGATGACCGGTGTTAGGTGGTTGCGTTAATTTTATCAAAAGCATTACATTATTGGTTTTGTAGGCTTATCATATCTTAGCGTGATCGAAATTTTAGAAAATGGTTAGAAGAGTGTGACACAGATTCAGAAGAACAAATTGACGTGCCAGAAATACCAAATGAAGACTGCAATGACGTAGAAGATGTTTCAGCAGACTTCGAGATCGATGGTGACTGTCAGTCTAGACTCTGAAATTGATGGTAACGAGTAGAAGTAGATGACAACGACCATGATAATGGACAACCGATCGATAATCCGTCGTCCGATGATAACGTTCCACTTGCAAGATACCGAAAATGCTGGATGTATCTGGAGCGAGTACTTATTTTCTCTACTGCTCCAATCAATGTCAGGAAAAGGTGCCCAGGTTGAATTTCATAAAACAACTGGCTGAAGAACTCGTCAAACCCCATTTGAAACGTCGAATGAATCAGCTTGGATTGCAAAGGGAACTGAAGAACACAATCTGCCGAATTCTCAAAATCGATAAAACACCTGTAACATCATCAGCAGGCAACTCTGACAAGATTGAAATTTCGTAAAACTTGTTCAATTTGTAACCCAAAAAAGAAACGCAAAACATTTACTATGTATTTTCAGTTTAAAAACTCAATTTGCGTTGAATGTTCCCAAAAAATGTGCGTGTTGTCGTAAGAAATTATTAATGTTTAGGTGCTGTAATTTTCTACTAATTGTGATTAAATTATGTCATTGATAGATTTATGTACGAAGTTATATTTTTAAGTACCTAAAAATAAGAAAAAACTAATTTTGTTTGATTATCCTTACTTTGATCTCAGAAAAGTAAATAACATATAATTTGTTAAAATATATGTATTTCAATTTTTATTAATAAATTTAAGTGTTAATTTAAATGTTTCTTAAAATAATTTTGAATAATAACAACAAAAGTGTAAGATGTTATTTTCATTTGTGACAATTTACGATCCTTTCAATTGAATAACTCTGTTAATATACAAGGGTCACCATGACCGTCCCCCACTACAAACGGTGTCCGCAAGTCGCGGTCCGAGTCTCACAGGAGACGCCCTTGCGACACCGTGGTTCTATTTGTTGGTGCCTCCCCCGTGGAAGGCAACCAAGCTAAGGTCAGAGCTCTTTTAGCTCGGCCTCCCCCAAGTCCGGTGACGCTGTAGAGGCCAACAGGGCCAACAGCATACTACACATTCGAAAAACGAAAACGAAAACACCATGACCGTCGTTAGGTGGTTATGTGACAAGAAAAGACGTTAGGTGGCTAAGGGTTAAATAAGATCGTAATCAAGACTATACATTTTGAGTCATGAGTTTTATAGCTAGTAACAATTGTTGATCAGTCGTCAGAATATAATATCTTTCTGTAACTATGAGATCAGAATCGTTAGATGTGAACAATTCCTTATGAAAGGAAAGAGCAAATAACTCAACTTTTTCAGGAGTG
Organism: Eueides tales michaeli; assembly: GCA_018249855.1. Taxonomy (NCBI): domain Eukaryota; kingdom Metazoa; phylum Arthropoda; class Insecta; order Lepidoptera; family Nymphalidae; genus Eueides; species Eueides tales. The sequence goes on along the minus strand of DWMZ01006129.1, from coordinate 1,294 downwards.
TTCCGACCAATCACCGTTTTGTTCTTTTAGTGGAATAATGTATTCTTTAGGTCTTTTCAGACATTTAATCATCTTACAAAGATAGTAATCATCAGCTTGTTATTGGGATAAAGTCTGTAGCTTATCTTGGAGGGTTTGTTTTTATTTTCTACTAGCATCAGTCTCAATTTTTTATGCTCCTTGTTCTCTTTTATACCTGCGATTTCTGCTAGTTTGCCATTTTCGCCTTAGTCTTCTTTTTATTGGTATCTTTTCTTTAATTTTCATGGAAATATTTTGCTTTTTTTGTTTGTGACTAAAGCATCGAGTGGATACGCATGACGTTTTTTTTTAAGGTTTATGGCATACACAGCAGCACTTTCAATGACTTCCTCTGTTTTGAGTCATATGGATAGGTTGGTTTTTACATCAATGTATTTCTGGATGGATTCCCAGTCAGTCCTAGTGTTGTACCAAGTATCCAGCACCTTTCTATATAATGGTAGTACTGAGCATGCAAATCAAATCACAGGTGGCTGGTTAGACGTTTCATCCAGAGAAGATATGATTCTAGTGTAGAGCTCTAACATTCCGTTAGAGATGAAGAAATCAATAAGATCAGGAGTTTTAATGAGATCAGTTGGCCAGTAAGTTGGTTCTCCAGTAGAATGTAAATACTGATGCAATAGTAGACAATTGAATTTGCAGAGCCTTTTATACTGTAACTAAAATAAAATATACCCTTAAAACATATAACTGGGTAGTCTAAAATATCATCTAAGATATTATCATTTTTATGATAATACAAAATGATTTTTTTAAATTTCAAGTTTCTATATTATTCACTGGCTCACAGCACTAAATTGCAATCAAAATAAAAAAAAGCATTACAATCAAAAACTTGATGTAGATTGGTAATATTTATAGAGTTCGATTCACTTTTAAAGGCAGATTGTAATAGTAGGTAAATGTTTCATTTCTTATTAATACCTACTAATTTTCAAGCAGAATCTTATAATCTCCATCATAAAATTAGTACTATCTTGAATAGTGTAATTCAGCACTACACTATATTAAAGAAAAAAATCATTAATAGTTTACAGAAACACACTTCTACATAACAGAACATGAAACCATAGTTTTGCTTTAAAATATGTAAATTTAACATTCAAATAATACAAACTAGAAAGATTGAAAAATAGTCTATTGCAAATGTAACATTATGTTGTCATCAGTTAGTTAAAGTTATAAGTGCTGCCACCAAATCACCTCTGTGCTCTCTTAGAGTTCTTTCTGCTAATGTCTTTGATATTTC
>DWMZ01006128.1:0-10490 GCA_018249855.1 Eueides tales michaeli | reverse complement strand
ATAAGTACACAATATAATTTAAATAATAAAGGCATATCTAAAAAATTTAATATTTTCATAACATAGCACAACAATACTAAGGACAAAGTATTTTTTACTATCCTTACTGCTCGAGAATGCAACTTCTACTTTATTATGCGTATGAGTGATGTTTATTCTTAAAAGATATCTAGTAATGAAAGTGACTACACAGGATTAATTTATTGCTTTAGTTCCCATATAAAATAATGGCGACTTACTGTCTGATACTACTGCCTAATAAATATAAATATATATAAAATCTCATCTAATATTACTATATCATTGGATTCTAAATTTATTCCCAATCCTTGTTTGTAAATTGCCTAAGCTAAACAAATAATTTTCGTAATGGAACCACCATGCATTTCAATGGTCGATGTATACTTAGATGTTTGTTAAATGCAATTGTGTTTGATTAAGAAAGGAGATATGGTTGTAAATGAAGAAAAAACAAGTCACAATAATTTTGTACAAAATTCGATATGTTGGCTTCATAATTTACATATGTTTGAAGTAAGTACACAGCCTTGTGCTGTTATATGTTTAAATGTTTGTATTTATATATAATCATTGATTTCAGTTCATATTGTCTAATTATCGTTATTTTCCTCTTTGTTTTATTCTAGTAAGCATATATTTCAATTTTGGATACAGTTGTTTTATGAAATGAAGAAAAAAATATAGCTGCAGATAATTTGTAAAAAATATAATTTCGTTATTTTTTATATAAAAAAAATGATTTATTTCAAGCAAAACTAGTCTTCATAAAGATTTTTATATTTTTTTATTTTAAAAATAAGTCTTTTTGTAACATATCGTCCGAATAATTAAGTATTAAAAAAGTTATTTTTTAGGTCAAAATTTTTTTGATGGTGTTTTTTTAATATTTATGACAATTTCCGTTTGACTTTACAATATTTATTGTAAGAAAATATTAGTTAGTATAATTAATTTAAGAGGAGCTTTACTACTTGACAATAGATAAGTAACTGAAATAATATTTATTATATATCGTGGAAGCTGTTAAACAGTAATGTTTATATTTAATAAATAATTTTTTGATATTTAACTATACTATATAACATAAATTTAAAGAGAGAGGTAAAATTGTTTAAAAATATATTAAACAAAAAAACAAACACGAACTTTATTGATACGCTGCCATGCGCCTAATTCCGATGGCGGCATGTCACCACATGTCACCACTTGAAATAACAAAATATATATTTTATTTTGTCTGTGTTATAAGAAAAAATATATATTAATCTTATATTTTATATATTGTAGAAATTAGCATATCGTTTTCTCATTCATATTATATATTAATAAGCACTTTGAAGTATACTTTTAGATTTAAGTACTTAAAACTAATTGTAAGTCAAAATCACTGCGTAAATAAATGTTGTGAGTCAATTATGGATTCTAGTCGTTTTGAGATTACCTGATACAATTTGTATATATTGTACTTAAATATCTTTATTTTTGTTTATATTGTTGATACATCCATAAATAAATTGCGCTTTAAGATTTCGAACTATTGTTTTTAAAATAAGGAAAATATATTTCATGTACATATATCGTTTGTGTATGAATACAACAATCGGTACCAAAAAAAAAAAATGTTATATTATTAACTGTTATAATAATCTTAAATAAATATTTATTAATATTATTCCAACTTTACGAATTGTTTTTTTTGTTGAACGGAATTTTGAAACCAATATGTTTAAACTTCCATAAAATGTTGTATAAGGCTCTCTTATATACAATTCGCTTATAGTGTTTAAAATTTAGTTTACTGTCATTATCACTATTGTGAAAATAAAAAGCGATATAAATATAATTAACTCATTTTATTTATTCTCTGAAAAAAAATTCTGACTATACTATTATGGTAAAATTCATTAATTTAAATTATGTAAATACAAGACGAAAGAAATAAAAGACGTTTGACACGACCACAACTTATTGAGGTTGTGTAAGACTCTATGAAGATATTACCTATACAATATGAAAGTTGCAGAAATAATCATTGAAAAGTACTAAATAATTACAAATTGTTCTTTAAAATATACCATAATTTTCCTACTACTATATTTTACAAGTGTTTCTTATTTATTAAAAACATCAACCTAACCATACATTGATAAAAACATAACCTCCATTAGCTGAACTTTAGTTGAAAGGATACATTGTTTTCAGATTTGTGTACCATTATATTATAACAACTAAACCTTTAAAAACTAAAAATTTCGTTATAGTCTGCAAAATAATAGTTTTTTTTTTATTAAGTATAAATAGGTATTGTGTACCAAAATCGAGGACATTATCATAAAACAATTTTAAAATAAAATAACATAGCACAATAATAACATTTTTAATTTACAAACCAAACGAATTTACAAATGTTACGACTATAATTAAATTCGGTTACAGTTAATCGAGCGTTTAAACATTTTTTCTATAAATTATTCGAAGCTAAGTTCGCTACCTTTTAAATTCTCTTCAGCCCAATTATCAAAACGTCGCGACATATCATCTGACATGAAGTTCTTCCAATCGCCTATTTCACCTTTCCTTATAAATCGGAGCTGAGTTTGCTCTAAATAGTTTTTCCCGAAAGATTTTTCAAGAACTGCTTCTAAGTTGACGGCCCTATTGGTTTTCATGTTTTGGAAAGATAAATGATCGCATAGCTTATAAACCTCCTCATCGCTGATATTTTTATTGAGAAATTTGGCCGTTTTTCGAACAACTCCCGGCAGATCGCGTTTCATTTCTTCAAATTTTATGAAGAGAATGTTGGGGTCATGGCGCCTTTTCCAAAAACCTAGAAGTATTATTTAATCAAAAAATATTTTTTATCCTTTATTATAACGCCGTAACGAAGTGTATATGTACCTTAATAAATTAAGAGATAGTGTCAGAAGCAATCAATATAATTAATTATATTGTTGTTTCCGCAACGTTTGGTGTTTCCATTCTCTCTGGGTTAGCAAGGGATAAAATGTGAAAATAAAAAATATAAGTAACAAGCGCAATAGAATGAAAAATTTATTTTGTTATATTAGCCATTTATAGATATATATTATACGTAATCTTACCAAGTATGTGATTCCAAACCGGACCAAACGGAGCTCTATCCCTTATAAATAGGTCAAAGAAATCCTCAAACGTCCCTTTTAGTCCGTGGACCAGCGTGCAATAGTGATAGTAGGAGACCACCATGTCTTTTGGATTGCGAGAAGTGTATATAACCTAGAAAATATCAAATCAAATTCAATTATATTAAAGCCTATTAATAATCTTACGGCTTTTTTAATTAAATTCTTTTTCCAAAAATACGCTGTAAATATACTAAAATCTAAAAATTTTTCCCTTTTAGCGGCTATAGTTAAGAATGTTGGAAGAGAGCTAAACGATTAAGCTTGGTAAGGAAGAAATTATTGTTCCTTGGCAAGTAGAAACGTTTAATTACCACAAATACTGCTAAGTGAAATTCGAGTTATTAAAATATGAGAATAATTATATAATAACAACATGCACACTCTAAGCATAAATTTAATATCAAATCAATAATACAATAAAGAAATTATATCGATATAGTCTACAGCATATTTGTGAATGATTTACCTTAGGTTTTACAGAGCCGTCATCATTTAATATATCAAGAGGTAATAAGTCCCAAGGCAGGTGGCTGCGAATATAACGCGGATGAGCCAAACGATGTTTCACTAGATCCACTGAAGTACCTCGGACTGATTCATCGTGCCATTCCGCGTGACCGGCCACCATTATACAAGATAGTTCAACCAAAGGACACCGAATCTACCAAAAAACATAAATATTTATTATAAACACATGCCGTATTTCGCATTTAGCAGGCAGTAGGTAGACGAATCCTTGTATAAAAGCACTCCATTGTGGGCAATGTGTGCAAAATGATTTCCGTCAAATTTACGAGATATTGCGTGTTGAACGGCGAAACACAACGCCGCGCTTTGTCTTTTGTTTTACCAGAGCGAATTCAATCGTCGGAGTGCATATGAAACTTAAAGTCATAAACAACGATGGTCTCACACTTAAGTATACAAAAAATAAATTAGTAAATGGATTTTTTTAACAATTGCCCGCACACGGCAGGGTAGACAGAGGTATCTTGGGAAATTAGCGTTAAGACACTCCGTTCCCCACTTACCGCCGAATTAGATGCATTGCGTGTTGAGAGGCGGAACTCAACGCCGTGCTCCACCTTGTTACCGGAGCGAAGAAATGAAAACATTAAATATTTAAATTGAAAATATTAAATATATATTTTCTTCTAGTGGGGACTATTATCTAGTAAGCCTAAACATCTTATAAAGATTACCATCATATAAAAATAAAAAAAATTAAGCTTAACTTCAATAAGCAGGATATGAATAATCAATATCTAACTGTTTTGAAAACGAAGAACATCAAGATATTTTTTCTTTCTCAATAAATAATTTTCAATTTATCCTTTGTAAAGCTTCAATATTGATATGAGGGTTGTCGTGGCGCAGGAATAAAGGCGTACTACTATAAACATGACAAGTTTTTGGTTCGATCCCCACTCGGGCGATAGAAATCTTCATCAATATTTTCATTACTTCGATTTGGTGACAAGTAAAAGCGTGGCGTTGAGTTTCACCACTCAATGTGCCAATGCCTCAAATTTTGCGGAAAATCGTGGAGAACGGAACAGAGTACCTTAATACTAGCTCCTAAGATCTCTGTCTATTCTGCTTTGTGCCGAATACAGTAAGGAACGTGAATGTAAAAACATCAGTACTGTAATAATCAGTATTGTATTGTTTATAACAGAATTTCAATGGACATGCTTCATTTAGCAGTACATTTTTTGTTCACGAGCTACATGGGTTTTATCCACACGCATGTATTTCTTTCTCAATGATTTCATTTATTTCCCTCTAATTAACAAAACATTAACATAACATTATTCTTAAGATATCAGATATAATATCAGAATTTATTCATTTAAATACAATTTGACATTAGTTTCGTTAGTTTTTTAATCTGGGCTAACTAATCACATATATTAATCGATAAAATAATATTTAGGAATATTGTAAAAACTGGTCAAGTGCAAGTCGAACTCGCCGAACGAGGATTGCGTTTATTTTATATGATTTTTAAATATTTTAATCTTTATAATAGGAAGCTCTATGAGTTTTTCGATTTTTATACTGAAAAAATATATAGTACAGTACCCTACAATTTCATAATTATACGTATACGGAAAATGTCATATACAAACAATAATAAAATCGATAACATTAAAATTGCGGGCATTGGGTTTATTTTTTATGAAATATAAGTTCTACAAAATTTTAAATTTTCTGAATTTTCTCTTTATTTCTATTGTAAGTTCTCACATGCCGTGCCAATTTTTATAACTGTAGATGGCAACGCAAGGGCGTAAGTCTTTGTACATATAACTTTTGATAACGCGCTGCCATACAAAATGTAGCAAAAACGATTCATAAAAGCTCGAATCTATTGACTATGATGACTTAGAAACTTAATTTTTGTATGTGAAATGCCAAATGATCGCAAATCTGCATATTTAAAATTCATTTTAGCTCATTACATACACAACATTCGTTCGTACGAAACTCTCAAAAAAAAAAGAATAAACACTGTATTACTAGACAAGATTTTCCCGCTAATTCTGCTATTTCTTATTTACTCAGCTTTTAAGATTTTAAGTTACAAAATTTGTTACCCGCTTACGTAGGAATTTTATCAAATCCTCTTGAAGTGTCCCTTACTATGAAAAAAATAAAATTTACATATTGGCGGATCCCCTCGCGGATTTAGCGTATAAGTAATAGGCACCTATTTGAATGAGATAAAATTAACGTTCAATTATTGTTTTCCTGATCAGCATTCTTCAAATTCATTATTTTAAAGATTCACTAAAAATAAGACTCAGCTTCACGATGTATCCCGCACATGGCTGGGTAGGCAGAAGAAACTTAGGAACCTAGTGTTAGGTCACTCCGGCCCACTTCTGTTTCCCACTTTCCGCCGAATTTGAGGCATTGCGTGTTGAGTGGCGGAACTCAACGTCGCGCTTTGCCTTTTTACCAGAGCGAAGATATGAAACATTAAATATTTAAATTGAAAATATTAAATATTTCTTTTACTCGAGTGGGGATCGAACCCGCAACCTGTTGGTTACAGTCACACGCTTGTGCCGCTGCGCGATAACAGGCCTCAAAATAAAAGTTTCAGGTAATTCAATAAAACATAACAAGCTGCGCCACGACAGGCCTCATTTCATTCTCCTTTTTCCTATTCGAAAAAAAAATGTTGCACTGATTTCCTCCATTTCACTATCACACAATATTTTAAGCCTCACCTCGTAGTAATATTAAACGACCTGATTATAGAAACGTCTAAAATGTTGTTATTTTGCTTACCTGCTGTAAAGATTTAGCACCTTCATAGTCTAAGTCGTGACCAATCAGCCAGACCATTTCCTGAGCCCACGTTGATCCTATACAATATGTGGATTTCTTATTAATATCTTGAATATGGATACATACATATATATGAGTCTAAAAATTTATTTATAGTTTCATTTACTTAAATTTAAAAAATATTATTATTACATTTTAAACGTAAAAATACATTAAAAAAAATCAAATATTAATAGCAAAAACAATATAACTCGTACATATGTTTAATTATTTTTAATTTTTTTGCCGCGATTTATCTTGTTCCCAGAGCGAAGAAATAAAAATATTAACTATTTAAATTGAAAATATTGAATATTCCATTTCCTCGGTAGGTATCGAATCCACAACATGCCGTCTACACTACAGTCAAACGCTAATGGCGCAGCGCAACGCCATTATACATAAGTTTACTTATTGACTTTTAAGTATTACTTACCAGTTCTAGGATAAGAACACATCCACACATCGTCCTGCAAGACCTCCATATCCAGAATGTCCTGCCCAATATTCATATAATCTGCAGGTAAAATGACACGACCAGGATTTATTTCGACCATACAATCCTCTTTTTCAAACATTCGATCCAATTTATCCCCTGTCTCTTTATCCAACTTCGAAAATGTCAAATTGGGTTTCGCCCTCATTGTTACGATAGATATTAAAAAATGTGACCTTTACCACATTTGATGATGATTTACTAAATAAAAAAATATTTTATATATTAGAATTAAGTTTGTTTTTTAGCGGAAAACACGTCTGATTCTTGGCAACTAGAAAATTGCAATGGTCGCGTGCATCGTGTTATGCATCGTGTTCCTCAACTCTCTCCGAATAGGAGTGTTCACTTTCTTATTTTCTAGGAGCTATAAACAATAATAGCAATAAATTATATCTATTATACATCTAGTTAGTATTACTAGAGCAATGAACTGTTTTCCTTATCAGACGATTATAGATACTCAGCTAGGTATTAATTAAAGACTACAACTAAATTGTTAAATATAATTTCAAAATTAAAATGAATATAAATAATTCTAAAACAAATTCGATATTTTTTTTTATTTTCTCATTAAAATAATTAAAAACATTTACAATTTTTAGCCACCTGTATAAAATACGTTTGCTTCCGCGACTGCTTCCTGTCCAACAAGTACCTATACCTGTGCCTTCATTGCGAGTGCAATACCCTGTTACGCACTCAGTTTATATCTTTCTATAGATTATGTGTACTATTTTCTATTTTTTATCCTCTTCTATGACTAATCCTACCAATCGTTTTACTATTTTTAAAGTATCTACAATTAGGAAAGAAAAAAACTTATTTAGTAACGTAGCGGGATTTAAATTCACGCCGCAACGGACTCCAAGAGGTGCGGGTTCAAATCTCGATACATTCCAATTGTTAGAGGTTTTCTAAGTAAATACAAACTAATCTATTCTTTGTAGTGTAGCAATTAAGAAATAACATTGCAAAACTTAAACTTTTTAAAATTATTTTAATAGATAATTTAATATAATCTGTTTCAATTTATTTCATTTAAATTAAAAAAATCATATACTCTGTTTCAATCTTCACATTTCGTCACATAATTTCAATCAGTAGATGTATCATACTTATTATTTACCACGCTGATCCACCTTTTCTAAGTAACTTAAGTTTTTTTTTTAAATACCTTTTCTATAAACATCGGAGTAATAATAAATTAATATGATATAATGACCGTAATATATAATGACCGATATAATATAATATAATATAATGATAGAATATAATGACCGTATGATATAATGACCGTTGCATCGCAATACATTTTTGAGAATATTATGTATGTTAAGAAAAATATTAATGAGCTTAGCAAAATCGGGGATATACATAATATTAATACTAAAAATAAGTTTAATCTCAGTGCACCTATAATTCGATTGCACCGAGTTCGTAATTCTTTCATGGGACGGGGTGTACGCTTTTACAATAGGATCCCAGAAAACGTCCGAGAATTTTCCATACCACAATTTTAAAAAGTTGTGAAAAGACGTTTGTGTGTTTGTGGTTACTACCAAATTAACAACTTCATAAATGATAACACGCCTTGGGAAAAAAATGCTCGCTCCAGGCTATTTCAAATGTGTCATTGTCAATAATAATAACATGTTGTAAAATTTTGGTTAAAAAAAAGAGACATGTCCCGCTGAGTTTCTTTCGCCGTTTCTTGTCAGGTCTGAGGCAGTAACTTTAGTGAACTGGTGGTAAATTCTTAGACGTTCAAAAAACGAAGCCTGTAACTTCTTATTTTGAATAAAAATATTTGAATTTGATACAAATATCATTCTAATAATTATGCTTATAGGGAATGCTGGAAATGCATTTTATGCTTTTTAATTTCTTCCAGTTATGTAATTTTATTATTTGTATTCGTACTCGTAATACAATGTTAACAGGCAATAGAGAATAAAGAGCCTTTGTAAAATTATACTTATACGACGAAACCGCTGCCGACTCTAGAATTGAATGAAAATTAAATGACAAAAAGAAATAAAAATAATAATATAAAATAATCACTCCTTGCCGAATTAATTCAGCATTGTATATTAAGGGAAACTCAGCACCGCGTCGTTCCTCTTGCACTAGAGGAAGGAAAAGGAAAATATCAAAAATATCATTTTTCACCCCTCCACCTGTGCCGTTACAGTCGCGTTGTTCTTCCCCTTATTTTTTTTAAGGGTAAATTTTGTGCTATTAAAGTTTCTGGAGTGGACGCGATCTATTGTGGGGCAGAGGTAATACTTTAACACTAGGTTCCCAATACCTAGTCTGCTATTTAAAGCGTTAAGCTTAAAAACAAAAGAAAACTTATATTAAAATTTGTAATAGAAATTTATTCACCTAAGTAAGATTGTAAAAAAATACTAATGAAGCAAATACGCTTTTCAACATGGGGAAGTAGAAATATTTATATGACTTCTATACTTATATACGTATATGAATTCTACCGCGTTCCTAAAGTGAAAATATCTGTAAGATATTGCTTATTAGGGTACTTCATCATTCTGACAACTATTTTTTTATTTATTAAAAAAAACTTAGATTTTTTATCTTTAACTAACTTGAAAAATTTATCGGAATTGGCATATAAATATTTGCCGAAATAATTCATGATTAGATATCAGCTTTATAACATTAAATATATAACATTAAAAATAAAAATAGCAACAAACACAAAAAAATATCGTGATTTTCATTTTCATACACGATGTTTTACATTTTTCGGCGGCCATATCCATCTGAATATCTTTATTTTTTATCAATAAAAATCTGAACATCTTTTCAAGTTTCGAAAAAATAAGTAAAAAGTTTCACACGTCAAAAGAAATTTAAAAATATGAAATTTAGTTGTATAGTTTTTCAACAATAAATTATCTGCAAACTTTCGATATTGTTTAATTGGAATCTAATAAGAAAATGGTATCATTATGAATGAAAATATAAAAAATTTAAAAAATATATGTAGAAATATATTTCAGAAAGTATAATAAATAGGTTGTATAACAAAGACCGCAGGCTATATCGCTAGCTTTTAGTTTTCATTTACAAAACGCCATTTGCGGGCTGAGGAATACAGCGAAGGGAAAACGCTATTGCGAATTTTCGACTTACGTAATCATTTCTAGGTTATTCTTATAGTCGCTTATCAATAAACATACTTAAAAATATAATAAATATTCAACAATATATATTGATTATACTTTGTTTATAAAGCTGTAAGGGTGTTTAACCTTGATTGTTTCGCGCCATCGATTCCTTCCCAGTCGGCATTCGGTAGCCGACCCGTATATTCACTTCCGCCGTCCGCGTCTAACCCTCCAAAACGTCACGGAGACCAAAACAAATAATATTAATCAATTAAACATGTCCAAAATGGCAAATGTTAACTCCAGCTTGGCATACGAAATATTGCTTTATCT
>DWMZ01006127.1:0-10490 GCA_018249855.1 Eueides tales michaeli | reverse complement strand
GGGTGTAAACGAAATGTTAATTACAAACTGTCCTAACTTTTGTACTATTAGGACTTCAATCACTATCCCTCAATAAGTTAGAAAATGAAAGTAATTTAGATCGGTAAATATTTGTGCTATCCTAGAGGAATTAGAAAATTTTTTATATCTTAATTTTTTTAATTAATTTCCTAATAAACATTTTGCAAAAGAACCGGAGTTTTTTATACTATGAGTGAAGTAAAAGTGCTTGAGATTACTAATAGGCTAGTACTAGTTCAAGGTTTGACCAATTTTTAAACATGGCCTACTTTTTACGATACCTCAGCGGTGACGTTTTATGTTCAATTAATGCACGTCGTTCATTGAAAGATAGCTCTGTATGTTTTTTTATATAAATAACGTTAATTATTTGCAAACAAGTACCATAATTAGTTCACAAATTAAAGGGCGTAAGAGCTCGATTGTACACACGACGATCGTGGATATGATTTTTACTCGTAAGGAGAAATACGTATGTTACGCATAATAATTGTTTTCAGCTGGTGCAGCGCTAAACACTACGATCTCGGCATTCCTCTGTCGCATCGTCCACTGACATCAACCTTTCCATACATGGCCTCCGGGAGGTCCTTGCTTTTTACGTGACCAACCTGCAGTATTTGCAATAATCTCCAGTAGGCCGGAAGTGTCTAAATAGGGACGGAGTATATTAACACTGGGTCCCCTTGTCCCTTTGCCTACCCCGCTGCCGCGCAGGACACGTCAGTCGTGAATTTCTTGTTTTATTTCCAAATATAACAAGTAATTCAAGACTTTTTTTGTTTTCATATTTTAACAGCTAATTACCTAATTTAATAAATAGTCTTCATGTATCAGATTTATTATTGCCACAATTACGACTTGAATATCACTTATCCCTAGCTACCCACTACTAAAAGAGCTATTCAGCTTTTATTAGCGCTTCAGCGTTAAAGAAAAGAAGATAATTGAACCACATTAAAGGGAAATTAGACCGATTTCTACTTTATTTTAGATGAAATGTATGTTTTTCTATACATATTTTTTGTACTTTCGTACTTTAAGTTGTGGTAATTATTGTTATGTTTACTTTTCACGGTGACTCGAAACTCCTTGTTTAGTAGCGTAACTCAATGCTACGCTTTTATATTGCATGCGCCAAAAAAAAAGTCATTAAACTCAGTGAGGATCAAAACCTACGACTAAGGTAAATAAAGATTCTTTGTGCCTCTCTGTTGCACGTGGTCAGTCTGAAATCATTCACGTCGCAAAGATCAATGAACTGACCGTATTGTTATAATCAGTTACATCCGCTTTGTCTTGGTTTTTCTGAGTATTGTACGAAGAAAATGCTTTCTTTAAGACATTGTTTTATATCAATATGTGTGGAGTCAATTAGGGGAAAAATCTTCGTTCGTTATTGTTATTTTTTGCTCCCGACGCAAAAAGAGTGGTGTAAGTTTGACCTTCTTTTCTGTGCGTCGGTCTGTGGCATAATAGATCCTAAATGAAAGAACCAATTTGAGTGTGCTCAATCACGGTGGTCCTTCCGCGTTCATCACGGTGGTTTATAGCTGTTTTGATTAGCAGCAGCCACGAGCACTTGCCAACATTTTTTTACATCGGGATTTTAAAGAGGAAGCTCTAAATGAATTAAATATTTGTGTCCGTCCTTTTCCCGTTTGTAAGTAAATAAAAACATATTCTGAGAAACTTAAAAGAGCTAAAAATGTTCTTAGCTTCACACTGATCATGAGTAGGGGCACTATCGCAAATGCAACATATTGTGGGTTCACTCCCTATTTAATAAAATGAAACATTTAATAGTTTTAATTGTTTGCCCTAGTAACAAGGCAAAGTGCAACGATTCCACTATTTAACACGCAATGACTCAAATTTAGAGGAAAGTGGGAAGCGGAAGTGTGTTAATAGGAATGAATTGTCTTAATACTATGTTACCAAGTTCCCTTTGCATCTGCCTATATCTTACAGATACGTGAAATTCAAAAGAGAACGCAGTATACTAAGAGAAAAGTTGGCAAAAAGGTGTCTCATTTCTCTTTTTTGTCCCCACCTGAAGTACGAAACATTTAAAGTTTGAAGAGATCTTGTCTTAATTCATCTACGGCGATCTGTGCGATTGTATACATAATATTTACCTATAATATCGTTTATATTCGCTCTTGGACGAATAATTAATATGGATTTAATAGTATCTTTGATTTTCGCGATTGTTACACATTTTAAATGAAACACTTTTAAACGGATTAATCGCGTATATTGACTTTTAAACATTTTTGGAAACTCGACGTTTCATTTCATTTCATTTTCATTTAAAATAATATGGATTTATCGGAAGATAAAAAAGGGGCTTTTCACTTTCCACATTTTTACTCAGCAGGCAGTTTCTTCGCAAATTGGGTTAAAAGCAGGGATCCAAATATCTTAATACGAAATCTCTTCTTATTCTGCTATGAGTGAAACAGCTAACTGAACTTTTCGTTAAATACCAACATAAAATACGATATTTAAAAAAAACACTAAAGTATAACATCGTGCAATATCTTGAAAATTGAACAGAAAGTGGATAACGAAATACGGTTGGTCCCCTCTGCCTATCCTGCTAAATGCGGGATACAGCGTGAAATTACATTATTTAAATATTTTTCTTTTTAGCCTAAATTTCAGCCTTGAGTATCCAGTACTATATATCGAAAATTAGGCAGAAAGTAGAGAAGTATTAAACGCTACATCTCCTCTGCCTACATCTGCCTTTTCTCGAGAAATCTTTTTGCTCTACGCTGAACACAGTAAAAAAGACAGTTTAATGGAATTGTCATTTAACTTTCATATTATGAAATATTACATAGCTTCCTACATATTTAACTAGACGTATCAGTCCCACGCTTGTGCCCCTGCGATATTTCAGCCTCATGCGTTGAAGGTATTGCAACGCAGGAGCAAAAGGCTTTTGTTTTGGGGGTTAAAATATTTTATATCGCAGGCTTTTACCCCTAAGTCACGACAAGCCTGAAAAGTAATTTAAAAAAAAGTTTAAAAATTATACCGTATACTGCATGTCCCTCAGAAACTGTCACATATAAAAATATAAAAACGCTACGTTAAAATTTTATCCTAAAAACAAAAATAATATTTTATTTTAAAATACAAGTCAAATCTTTATTCTTTTTAAAATTTCTCTTACTGAGTACTACAATATAAAAGCTTTAGTTCGCGTAAAGTTTAAAAACCCGCCAACTAGGTTTCCGCGGATTAAATTAACATCACATTTTGTTTTACAATAGCTGAGTACACTGAAATTGTAAGGGTTAGATTAGCTAGATAGCTATGCATAAGATTTAAAATATTTTTACAAATTTGATTTATTAATGCATTTTCAAGTTCTTACGGTTAGACTCTTACGGTTCATTAGATACAGCCTAGTGACACACATCCTTGATGGAGAACGTAATCTCAGTAATAGGGTCCCGTTTTTACCTTTAAGTACGAAACCCTAAAACGTACCGTTAAAGCTTTGGACCGATTCCTTGACAAGGGTCAAAATAATGAAATATTTCAAATAGTTAACCTTTGTCTCACCGCATTTCTTTTAAATATTCATATTTCACTATTTGTATACAATATAAATAGAATATATTGTATAATTCTTCAGTCATATGGTGTTTTCTAGGTAGTATAGTAGAAAGTGGAAACTCAATCAAGGCCCTCAAGATCGGGACCCATTAATTATAATAATATTTTTTAGGTTTTTCCTGCACATAGCAGGATAGACAGAGGGACTATTCCTGTTGTTACGACAGTCCGTTCTCATTGTGACACGTCCTTTCCTCTGAATTTTCGAAACATTGCGTGTTGAATTGCGACATTCAACGCCGCGCTTTATCTTATTTCCAAAGTAAGGAAATGAAAATATATATTTTATTTCCTCGAGTAGAGATTCAAGCCTGTTGCGATTACGGTAGCACGCCTATGCCTCACCTCTACAACGGCGTACAATTCTTTATAAAAGATCAAAGAAAATTCTCTTAATGACTGTTATATGGTTCGATTATATTCGTTATTTACAAAAGCAACCTTTTGAAAGGATATAAAAGGCTAGAAATCAACCGCTTGCCTCAAAGGTTTTAAAGGTCAAGCAATCATTTTAAACTACTTTTCACATGGATACTCAATTTTTACGTAATAATGAAAGTGATTAAATACTTCTTTCATGTTTTTTTGGAGCCATAGAGAATTCTTAACTTTTCAGTAACGAATTTTAGCGCCTTTGTTGTACTGCCGTCTTCGAGATATTACGTCAAATAGAAAAAAATAACAGCGAGTTATTTGAACTGACAAGATAAAAGACAAATCAATATTAATATTTTATATACGTAAAGAGTTTGTTTGAGCGCGTTTACCTCAGGAACAAATGGCATAAATTAAAAAAGATTTTTTGTTGGATAATCTATTCATCGAAGGAGGCTTAAAGATGTATTATGTTTATGAGTAACGCACAAAGTCACAGTAATCATTCCTATAGATTCCTACAGTCATTCCTACAATGAGCGGTAAAACACAATTCTTAGTTACATATATTAAGTATTATTATAACTGAAATTGAAGATAAACTCTATATAATTGAAATGCTGAAATGATACATACTTTACCCTTTAACTTAAAGGCTATCTACTAAGATTTGTCTTGTTACAACTTGCATTCGCAGAAGCTTAGAATAGAAACTTTGATCATAATAATATTGTAGTATCTTCAGTGTTGCCTTACAAGTTGCTTATCTAGAGGGTATGCTGGCACATATCTGTATAACGTTTGTTCTTGGGCATATGCTATACCTCTGTCCAGTCCAAAAATGTTTTCATATCATACATAGACGTAACAGGGTAGGCAGAGGGAATCTAATAACCTAGTGTTAAAACATTCCGTTCGTATTAAGACGCGCGAGGAAAACAATATTTCATTTCCTTGAATGGTATCGAACCTCTCAACCGCAACAGCGCACCAAAAATTTAG
The DNA here is from genome assembly GCA_018249855.1 of Eueides tales michaeli. NCBI lineage: Eukaryota > Metazoa > Arthropoda > Insecta > Lepidoptera > Nymphalidae > Eueides > Eueides tales. The sequence continues at coordinate 5,459 of DWMZ01006127.1, read as the reverse complement.
ATATTCTTAAAGTAAGATTAATATACGAGCTCGTAACAATTGTCTAAATAACGTAACATTAAACAATTCTCAAAATAACGTGTCGTGGCGTTATGACATAAATATAGAACAATAAGCTATTATTTGTTTGTAAAACATTTACTTTAATATCATATTCCTTTGTTAGATAACAAATAGTTTTTGGTTTTATGATGTCTTTATTGCTTTACATTTGCGTATACAAGGGTAAGCTGTATTGAAAACGAGACGTTCTATGTAGGGTGGATCTCAACGCTCTTTGACTAGTCTGTGCGGGGAAATTATATCCTTAAAATATGTTGTGGATGTGACTCTCACTCGAGAAAGTGAAAAATATATATTTTTCATTTTCTCGCTTTGGTAACTAGGAAAAGTGTGGTGTTAAGTTCCGCCATTCTGAATGAGCTTGCTTGCTTCAAGAATTCGGCGAAAAATGGGGAATGAACCGGTCCTAAGCGGAGACTCTTACGAATAGGTTCCCAGGTTCCCTCTGCCTACCTCTACGTAAGTGCGGTATACAGCGTAAAGTAAAAAAAAGTATCGAAGATTTAAAAGTTACGTTTAAATTTGTCCCTATGTTTAGTAAGGATTTGTAAGGATTTCATAATATATTTTTAGTAGTATTTCATAATGTTTTACAATATTACGCTAATGATAATAACGCTGCAGTTCCCCTCTTTTGAAACCAAATATGAAACTAATAGGAACAGTAGAATGAACACCTATTAATTTTTACTGTTTTGTTTATCTTTATTTAGCTTCCGTTTATTTTACACTCGGGAACCTAGTGTTTAGATGCTCTGTTTCGTTCCTTATTTTCCGCTGAATTTGAGCCTAAACGCCGTGCTTTGCCTTGGTAGCAAGACGAAAAAATGAAAATATTATATATTTCATGTCCTAGAGTGTGGATCGAGCCCAAAACCTGTTGTTTTTAAAGTCGCACGCTTGTGCTACAGCTTTCTACTCAATATTCGAGTTACAGCGAAACTGAACGGCGCGCTTTGTCTAATTACCAAAGAGAAAATATTTCTATGCTCCAAATGGAAATCCAACTGAAAACACATTTACAGTCAGATGTTCTGCCGCTGCCCTTATATTACTTTGAGGTCGTATTTTGTCTCATCAGATCAGAAAATTGAAAATATCTGTAATAATTTTATAACTATACTATCACTGATAACAAGGCAAAACACGGCGTTGAGTTCCGCCACTCAACACGCAATGCCTCAAATTCGGCGGAAAGTAGTGAACGGAATGGAGTGACATTAACACTAGGCTCTAAAGTCTCCCTCTGCCTACGCTGCCATATGTGGAATGTATGGTGAAGCTATCGAACTCGAATTTGAAGAAAAGTTGAAAATAGAGTGTCGTAACACTATGTTCCCAAGCTCCCCCTGCTTACTCTATCATATGCGAGATACAGCGTGAAATTACACGGAAGAAAAATAAATATACTAATATACTATAAACTTATCTTAGTAATTTGAATACCAAATTCTATTAAAACTTTATCTTCCTAAATATTCAATTTTCAAAGCCTTTCAAAGCAAATGACAATTTTGTAGATCTATCTTTACGCTTTTAATTCAGTATCATCAAAGGTTCGCTAAATGCTTTTTCATAATGGAATCTTATAATTTTTTTTTTCTTTGCTTCATAATAAGGCAAAATGCGGTGCTCTACTGCTACGTACGAGTTTTACCACGTTTATACGCTTTTACGCACGTTTATACCCTTGAGTGGGAAGCGTACCCAAAACCGTCGATCAAAAAAGTACACGAACGCACGTTTGAAAAATTGAATACATTCTTAATTCACCAAAATAATAATAATAATTTTTCAATTCTCTTAAAAGAAAATAAAAGCAAAATAAAGCCAAATACACAAATAACAATTAATAAATATAAGATAAGACACTCCGTTTCAATTAAGACACTTCCGACCCCCACTTCTTGCCGAATTTGCGGCGCAATGGAAGTTACCGCCGCTAATTCGGCCTCGGATTTGCCTCTTTACTATATAATATTAATTGCGCTAGTTAATTAACAAAGAGTGGTATAGTAACAAAGAGTGAAAGAATAAAAGAGGTATAGTTAACAAAGAGTGGTATCGCTAACTAGAAATGCTATGTTTAATGGGTTTGATAAACATTCATGGGATTTTTTGTATTTATTTCTTTGCATTCACTCTTATAGACAAAAAGCCCAGCGTTACGTTCCGTCACTCAATATATAACATCTCGAAGACTAAACGAATGATGATGAAACGATGAAGACTTAGCACTAGGCTCCCTATTCAATTCTATTTTATGCGGGATACATCGTGAATCTAAAAATTAAATAAAACATAGAGGTCAGGAGTGATTCATTTATATACTCATAATATGAAACAAACAGAAGAAACTAATGATTAATTTCCGTCGTCTACCCAATTTGATTCCAATTTCCGCCATTCAAGATATCAGACCGTGGTCGCTGATGTTTTGGACGTCTGAGTAATGACTTTATTTACACTCATCTATGTACATTATACTCTATATCAATATAAATTGTATCAATTAATTTATTTATGTTAAGTAAAATAATATTATTAAATTTATTTCCAAATTATTAATGATTTTTTAAAGAAAATCTCCAGATCACAATTTTATTTTATAGTTTTTCTTTTAACTTTATTAACTTCTTATTACAGAAGTATATGATGGATGATATGTCAAAAACAAACTAAATCAATTTCAATATAACCTCAACTGCTCCTTTAAATTACATATTTCTTATTAAAAAATTAAAGGAACTATATATGACTTTCAATTTTCGAGAATTTAGTAGACTTACGAAACATACACTTACGAAATTTATAACAATTGTCTTAAAACCTAAATAGACCTTTATACACAAATATTATTTATTTCCAAGTATATCTCATACACGCATATTAAACTGACAGCGCCCCTTCTTTTTAGAAATCGATTAATACATCTTAGCTCTTTTCTGTTGTTTTTGATCTGTTTGCGATGAGTATGAGATAAGTCTTCTTTGGAAAATACCTGTTGTACAAATATTCTTGAATATTGCATAATAAGCTTTACTTTTTAGTGTTGTTTTTATAGCTCTTTACTTTGAATTCTTTTAGAGGCAAACTTGAAATACATTGAGGAATTTTATTATATACACGTATACACAGATCCATAAAAGATTTAATAAAGTTTGGAGGCGAAAGCTTGGCGTTTCAAGTTTATTACCTCGTACCTATAATATATCTGCCTATATTTCGGTGTGACATTGAAGATGTTGTCAAATAAACAGAATATTAAAGCATACAAACTGTGAACCAACTATAACAGTACTTGCATTTTTAAAAAAAATCGTGCAGAGATTCTCGAGCTCTTAGGTTATAAAGAGATCTCACGCCTCTTTCCTGTCATATGAATATTGAATTTACATATGCAGAATTGTTTCATAACAACATTTTAAAATATAGAATACTATAATAGTTAAAATAAACATGTCGGACTGAATTAACGTCCGTTTTCTCTTTTTATTTTTAATTGCGAACGCGATAGAGTCCATCCTCAGGCAATCACTTCCAGATAAAAGTTCTACTGTGCTTTGGAATTTTCGGTTATTCTTAAGAGAACTGTTATATGTTATTAGATAAAAGTACAGTAAATATACTACTGTTAATGAAATTTTGTTTCAAATAAACTATAAAGCTATCATAGATCTTCTGTTATATACCTTTAAATTTCAATGTTCTGATATGTTTCCCTTAGATTTATCATTTCAGAAATTTCCTTTGACTTAATAACAAGAGAAATTTAATATGGGATAGGGGCCATTATGGTATTCGATTTCTAGTCAGGGTAAATAATAATTTTATATTTGTGGCTGTGGTAACGTAGTAAATCGCGGCGTTGAGTTTAGGCACTGAGACTAATGCTCAGGCACTCACATTCGAGAAAATAATATTATAAATATTCCATTTTCTTGAGTGGGGATCGAAAGCACAACCTGTCGCGTTTACAGTCGCATGCTAGTGACCCTACGCCACAACAGGCCTTGCTAAGGCAATTGCAGCTACAGACAAGTAGGTTTCTTATATTTCATTACATACAAACTGTTACAGTAACAAAAGCGTGTTAAAACGACGCGAAACAACTTACAATTGCTTACAAAGAGCTTCCAGAAAAAACATGACGGCAGCATTATTTACTTAATTACTCCAGTTTTACGTTCACATTTGGCTTACTTTATTACATTCAGATAAGGACAGCAAATAAAAGAGAATGGCAATGGTTCCATGAAAAGTTTCGAGAGTATCATCGTCTTATTGTATAGAATTAGGAGGTGAATTGAGGTTATACGCATTGAAATGAGACTATTATAGCGTAAACGTGTGGTAGTTGTTAGTTCGATCTTGACTAGTGGATTTTTTTTCTTTTCTGTTCAGATATAGTATTGTGTTGAGCACACAAGCACGCAATGTCTCGAATCCGCTTTGAAAGGGAATTATAAAAAAGTGTCTTAGTACAAGTTTTTCGATAGTATTAAGTGATAAAATGTATGTTTCTTTTTTTGCTTCATATAGCTGGGCAGGGCAGAGCAAACCTGAAAACTTCTAGACTTACGGACTTTACTTGGCGGACAGTGGGAAACGAAAGTGTCTACCTTTAAGACACTTTGGATCCGCACTTTCAGCCATATCTTTTCTTGAGGCTTATTAGAACAAAAAAAAAATGTAAATATTAAATAGTGCCCTTCCTCGAGTGGGTATCGAACCTTTCCCTTTATAATCTCACTTATCCTCTACACCACAACAGGCCTAAATTAAGACTCGTGTATACAAATAAAAGATACAATACAACACTGTAATCTAAAAACGCATAGAAATAAACAAAATGTCTAATATGCTTAATGAAAATATTATATTAAGTGTTTGAAAACAATAAATGAATTTTGTGAGAATAAACAAGACAACACTCAAGGACGCGATTTCTTTGATTTTAACCTCAGTGTAATAAAATACTCGAGGACCTCCTTTCTACTTATAATGGAGGGTCAAAAATGACATAATTTTTAATAAGGAAATATTAAATAGGATTTCAATCGTTTTGCACTAGTGTACCGCTCGCGGCTTCGTCTGTATAGACAATATAATTATGCGTAAGTCGTCATTTCCAGCTTCTTTACTCGCAAAAAAATGTTATTATTTGCCTGTCAATCTTTATATACCTATATGTTTTTAACATCAAAGTGTAATTCTCGAAGATACACAAGTATTTCATACTTACAAAGGAGGTTCAAAAAAGACAAATTTTAATAACGAAATGCACTATTGGTTCAATTGTTTAATACTAGTTCTCGCCTTCATGGACTAAACACTTATGCGTTGTTCTTTATTTTCCATATCCTTTCCACTAAAAATAAGTATTATTTATTTAA
>DWMZ01006126.1:0-10490 GCA_018249855.1 Eueides tales michaeli | reverse complement strand
ATCACACTACAAGGTACCGTATTGAAAGAAATTTCCAACTTTAAATACTTGGGTAGTCGATTATCTAATGATAACACTTTAGTATCAGTGATATATCCGCCTGAATAGCATAAGCTGCAGCAGCATTTGGTAAGCTTTAGGGTGCGTGTTTGGAACTTCCAGGACCTTAAACTGCAAACTAAAATATTAGTCTACAAAGCGATAGTTCTGCCGACCTTATTGTATTCTGCAGAGACGTGGTGCTGCTATGAAGTAGACACTAGGCGGCTGGATATGTTTCACCTCAAGTGTCTAAGATCAAATTTGAGAATAAAATAGCAGGACCATGTTCCAAACACTGAAATTTAGCGTCGATGCGGCTTATCGGGTATAGAAGCAATTATTTTGAACAACAGCGCCTTGAAAATGACTATGCCAAACGCAAATTACGAAATATCTAACAGAAACTTTCCCTCACTTATACATATACCGACGCCAATTATACTGTTTGCCCTGTAAGTGGATTTTCAAAAAGAAATTCGGCTTCGCGAGTCACATGAGAGCCAACGTGAACACCATCACAAATGTATAATAAAGTGAGACATGTAAGAAGTCACCATCGCCGAAATCTGTGTGGATATTATTACTGTGTAACGTAGATACATATAAGGGTGAAAGACCGATTCCCGATGTTTGTGGGACATTTAAATTTTTATCCCAAAATTAAATATCCCTAATCAGATCTAGGAGACCTAGCGTTCCTCATTACGGATTGTTATATATACTGTTAAAATCTTTTTTTAATAACTTGAAATTAAGAATTTACTAAATAAATAAAGGAACAAAATAAAATTTACTTTTATATTTCAAATAGAAATTATTTTTGTATTTAACTTTTAAATGTAGTTCATTTATACCAAATGAGTATTTGTGCATTATAATTTGTATGTACCGTTAGCCTGCAATCATGAAATTATTAGGAAATCCTCCATGGATGAGTTCGGCTCATATTTGACCCATTTTCCAAATATTTCTGGAATTACTGGTAACAAAATTCATTTAAAATATTGTGGCTCTATCGTAAAATACCTGTTAACATTAGGTGTATAATATTATAGACATCAGATTTATTACTAGAGAAATGTCGTGACTCAGGGGCACGAGCATGCGACTATAAGCATGACAGGTTTGATCTCCATTTGTGGAAATTACATATTTGATATTTTCATTTCATCGCTTTGGTGACAAGCCGAAGCGCGGCGTTGATTTTTGCCACCCAAAGTGATGTGCTTCTAAATCGGCAGAAAATGGGAAACGGAACAAAGTGTTTTAACAATAGGTTACTCTGTTCCTTCTGCCTGCCCTGTCATGTTCGAAATACAGTGTAAAGCTAAAAAAAATTATAATATTTATTACTAAATTTGAATAGATTGACGCTGAATACGACAGATAAAAGGGAAGCAGTGAGAGCCAAGTGTCATAATACCCCGATTTTTGCTTTTAATCTGAATTTAAGACATTTTATTTTAAGGAGGGGAAATATTCATTTTCCCTTCTCAAAATGCATATTAATTCTCATCGAGTGGAAATCGAGCCCAAAACCAGCAATCTTGCTTACATTCATTCATTTCTGTCTCCATCACATGGCGTCTATTTTTCATTGCATTACTTATATTTTTACATCTTTATATATTTATTTTATTGCAATCCTATTCTTATGTTTTTTTTCTTTTTATTTTTGTACGTATTAATTTATTTAAAGTTTTCAAACAACAAATTATTGTACATTATTAGTACGTTCGTTATTCGATAAACGTAAGCTATACCTCAAAGGCGTGCCAGCGGACTCTGCTAAAATATTTGATAAAATCATATAAATGCTGCTAAAATATTTGATAAAATCATAAAAATATTATATATCATATGACATATACGAGATTTTATCATAATGTCATAAGAGTAGGACTTAAGTATAAAATCCGCTCCATTGAGTACAATTTTAAGAAATACTTAAAACGTAAAGCTTAAGTAGTTTATTTAATTATTATTTATTTTTATCATGGCACAGCTTCTGACTATAAGTGAGCTATAGTTGTTATTTCGGTATTATTTTTATTTCCTTCCTCTGGTAATAAGACGTAGAAAATATTTCTTATGAGTTTAAATATTAAGTTTAATTATAGTCACTAAACACTTTAAGTTAGTTGTTGAGATGCTCAAAAGAGCAAACAGTCATTAGCCTTAATATAATACTTGCATTAAGAATTTACTATAACATTTTTATTCTTACTTATTTAAACCCCGCATATCGCAGGGTAGGCAGAGGGAACTTGGAAATTTAGTTTTAAGACACTTTGTTCCATTCCCCACTTTCCGGCGAAGTTAAGGCATTGCGTATTGAGTGGCGGAACTCGACACTACGCTTTGCCTTGTTCCCAAAGCAAAGATATGAAAATATGAAATATTTAATCTGAAAATAATCATTTACATTTCATTTCCTCGAGCAGGGATCGAAGCCACTTGTAGCGTTTACAGTCACACGCTTATGCCCCTGCGCCACGAACATTAAAATATTATAATTCAAAAACAATATTAAGCCTAACAACCCCTTTAAAGACAAACTTCGATAAGAGAACTTAAACTCTTAAATTGTATCAGTTTTTTATTTACCAAAACTTTAAATTTAAAATTAAGAAGCTTAAAAAGAAAAGTAAGAATCACGAGAAACCGAGGCACATCAATCTTGCTTTCAACTCAATTTTCTTCCTTTTTACTTTGAAAATGCAAACATAGTTCAATATTAACAAACAATTTTCACTTACTCTCCATACTTACTCGACTAGCAATACCTCAGCCTCATTTTCTTAATGGGACCATAGGGGATCTTCACATTAGGAGCTTAAAGAAATAATAGGACTTTTTTAAGAAAATATATAAATATAAAACTTTTATCTATATACTCACTTAAGTCTCCTTTTAAGCAATGATTAAAAAATATAAATATACCCTCAAGACTTAGGTTCCCTACAGTTCCGCGTGTGGGAAGCAAAAAGTAAGATAAGTGTTACTCCACCTACATTTCTATAAACACGAGATATGAAACTACTTTTTAACTGGCATATGGCAAGTATGAAACAGTTAATTCTATGCGTTATTTTTTATATTTTTATTTAAATACCTTTTATACATATGAATACAATATAGATGAAAATAGGAAAATAATAATTTTCCATAATAAAAGAACAGTACTACGCTAAAAGAAAAGTTATAACTTGTTTTTCTATAATACAATGAGAAAAAGAAGTCCTAAATGTTCTTTTATTGAAGCTGTGCGAATCACCAAAACGAGATTCATTAGTCGTTGGTAGGATTTCCGATCAAACACTTGCGCTCTGTTGAATATTTAGAGGCAAAAGAAGTTTTATTTCTCACATTTTTATTATTCTCTGATCTGTAGAAAATAGAAATGGGTGAAAGCTTTTAACTATAAAATTCTTTTTTCTTTTATTGTACTTGTAGAAATTCTGCAGCTTAATAAGCGTTATGTTTTTAGTAGTTCTAAAGTATTATTCCACACTAAGAATAGAAAAAATATTTCTAAACCTATTTAGACAGTTTTCAAGAATTCTTATATATTTTCCTAAAATTGTATTTTAAACGTTATCCTACTACATATTATTAAATGTAAACATTTGTGAGGATGGATGTTTGTTCCATTTTTACTCAAAAACTATTAAACATTTGTATGAAACATTCCAGTAGTAGAGCTTCTATATCAGAATAATATATCGGCTACAATTTCTGTAGATAGATATTTTGTATAATTTGACAAAAATAAAAAAAATAAAAACAGGTGAAGCCGCGTGCCTCGATAGTGTTATTATACTTTGTAACTAATATGAACACTAAATAAATTAAAACATATTTTAAAAACATAATATTAATGAATCTTTGTCATAAAAATAGCTAGAAGCTCCACTAAGCAGCAAATATTACTACATATAAAATTAATTATTCGTTTTTTGTATCTTAGAGGTTAATTTCAAATATACACCGCAAGCATTACATACCAAATAACCTACGGAACGTAAATTAAATTGGTATATGTTTTTTTCGCCACTACTGTGTTTTTCTTGTTAACAGATCGAGAAAATAAAAGTAATTTGCCTTGTTCTCAAAGCAAAGATATGAAGATATGAAATATTTAATCTGAAAATAATCATTTACATTTCATTTCCTCGAGCAGGGATCGAAGCCACTTGTAGCGTTTACAGTCACACGCTTATGCCCCTGCGCCACGAATATTAAAATATTATATTTCAAAAACAATATTAAGCCTAACAACCCCTTTAAAGACAAACTTCGATAAGAGAACTTAAACTCTTAAATTGTATCAGATTTTTATTTTCCAAAAACATTTATAATTAAGAAGCTTAAAAAGAAAAGTAAGAATCACGAGAAACCGAGGCACATCAATCTTGCTTTCAACTCAATTTTCTTGCTTTCAACTTTGAAAATACAAACATAGCTCAAAATTGACAAACAATTTTCACTTACTCTCCTTACTTACTCGACTAGCAATACCTCAGCCTCATTTTCTTAATGGGACCATAGGGGATCTTCACATTAGGAGCTTAAAGCAATAATAGGACTTTTTTAAGAGAATATATAAATATAAAAGTTTTGTCTATATACTCACTTAAGTCTCCTTTTAAGCAATGATTAAAATATATAAATATACCCTCAAGACTTAGGTTCCCTACAGTTCCGCGTGTGGGAAGCAAAAAGTAAGATAAGTGTTACTCCACCTACATTTCTATAAACACGAGATATGAAACTACTTTTTAACTGGCATATGGCAAGTATGAAACAGTTAATTCTATGCGTTATTTTTTATATTTTTATTTAAATACCTTTTATACATATGATTACAATATAGATGAAATTAGGAAAATAACAATTTTCCATAATAAAAGAAAGTACTACACTAAAAGAAAAGTTATAACTTGTTTTTCTAAAATACAATGAGAAAAAGAAATCCTAAATGTTCTTTTATTGAAGCTGTGCAAATCGCCAAAACAAGATTCATTAGTCGTTGGTAGGATTTCCGATCAAACACTTGCGCTCTGTTGAATATTTAGAGGCAAAAGAAGTTTTATTTCTCACATTTTTATTATTCTCTGATCTGTAGGAAATAGAAATGGTTGAAAGCTTTTAACTATAAAATTCTTTTTTCTTTTATTGTACTTGTACAAATCCTGTAGCTTAATAAGCGTTATGTTTTTAACATTTCTAAAGTGTTATTCCACACTAAGTATTAATAATAATATTTCTAAACCTATTTAGACAGTTTTCAAGAATTCTTATATATTTTCCTAAAATTGTTTAAAATCCTATTACATATTATTAAATGTAAACATTTGTGAGGATGGATGTTTGTTCCATTTTTACGCAAAAACTATTAAGCATTTGTATGAAACTTTCCAGTAGTAGAGCTTCTATATCAGAATAATATATCGCCTACAATTTCTGTAGATAGATATTTTGTACAATTTGACAAAAATAAAAAAAAAATAAAACAGGTGAAGCCGCGTGCCTCGATAGTGTTATTATACTTTGTAACTAATATGAACACTAAATAAATTAAAAAATATTTTAAAAACATAATAACAATTTCTCTCTGTCATAAAAACAGCTAGCAGTTGCTCCACTAAGCAGCAAATATTACAACATATAAAAATAATTATTCGTTTTTGTATCTTAGAGGTTAATTTCAAATATACACCGCAAGCATTACATACATCTAACGTAATTGCCAAATAATTTACGTAACGTAAATTAAAATGGTATATGTTTTTTTCGCCACTACTGTGTTTTTCTTGTTAACAGATCGAGAAAATAAAAGTAATTCGTTTATAAATAATTATACTCTGCTCCAGGCACGGGTTCATTTACTATATTGTTTTACCATCACAGTGTATTCCGCACATAGCACAATAACCTACAGGAACCAGGAAAGCCAGTGCTAAGACAATCTGTTCCTATAAAAACAGAAAACACTATTTTTAGTATTATTACATCAATAAACGTCCCCTATAATTTTATTTTACAAACAGTTATCTTTTTTTTTAGCTTCACGCTGCATCCCGCACAAGGCAGGGTAGGCAGAGGGAATCCGGGAACCTAGTGTCAAGACACTCCGTTCCACTTCCGTTCCCCACTTTCCGCCGATTTTGGAGGCATTGCGTGTTGAGTGGCGGAAGTCAACGCCGCGCTTTGCCTTATTACCACAGCGAGGAAAATGTAAACATTAAATATTTAAATTGAAAATATCAGATATTTCATTTCCTCGACTGGGGATCAAAGCCAGAACCTGTCGGTTACAGGCAACGCTCGTGCCGCTGCGCCACGATAGACGCACATAGTGCCTTATCGTCCCCCATCCACCCAACTACATGCGTAAAGCTAAAAACACTATAAGGCAATGCCTTAAATTCGGGGCCTCGAAGTAGCGTGTCAGAATGTCTTATAGTAGATTCCTAAGTATGCCTATATGCCTACCCTGTCATATATGAGATACAACAATGAATAAATGTAAATAAAATTGTGTTGTTCATTGTCACTTACCAGTGACTGATCATTTAAATTCTCTCTTGCAAATTAAACTATTATAGAAAAAGAATTTCTCAACACTCAAACAAACATTGAATGTTCTAATTGACTTAATTAATTTTAACTTTGTAATTCTTTTTTTTTTTTTGAAGAGCAGAACGGGACTTTTAGGTAATAAAGCTAAAAAAGTATTAAAATAAAAAATATAATACTACGACGCGGTTAGTACTCATTAAAGGAAAAACTCTACCATCCGAAAAAAGGAAAGAAATTGTAAAAGCTCGAGAACTTTTTATTAGTATTTACTTTGAAAGTTTGCCAATGTCGTAGTCTCTTTTAATAATTTCAAGCACATAAAACTAAAGAAACTTTGAGAATAATATTGAATTCATTCTAATATTAACTTCAAATAGAAAACGCAATTAGGTTAACTGTGCCACAAGAAATAATTTAAAGTTAAGTATTTTTTTGTATTGTTATGTGTTGTTTGATACAATATCGGTTACACAACAAGAATAAGAATATAACTAAAAATTAATCCATTGGGCGAATTTATTTTTGCTGGATCAAGGTAATTTCCATATATGTATATATAATATATAGATAGATACATATAATTTCTTTACTTAAATATAAATTTTAGCTAAAAAAAATGATAATACAGCTTATTTATAAAATTGAAGCTATTTTTGCCTACTTTTATTTTTTCATTGGCTTCGCATTGATTCCGTTATGTAACAGGATAGGCAAAGGGATCCTAGTATTAAGACATCCTGTTCCCCACTTACCGCCAAATTTTCAAGACTTTTCAAATTGAGTGCCAAACTTTGTCCCGTTACCAGAAGGAGGAAATGAAAATGTTAAATAATACCCGAAATGTAAAATCAAACCTATAGCCGTTGCACTTACAGTCACACTCTGTGCGACAGAGTCTGATGATAATTAATTTGATACTATGCGTAACGTTATCAGAAGCATTTACGTGAGCAATTCCACTTAATTGGCAATTTAAGCCATATATCGGTTCTTTTATAACCGCAACCTCATCAAGCTAATTATTATTTTATATTTATTTTAGTGTATGATCTTTAATGGTTATGAGTCTCAGTTAACATTCACAAAAATACTAGGAAAAGCACACAAGGTGTTTATTATATGTTCTTGTATGAATACCTTATCACAAATATCAAAATATTTGTATTTATTTTTTAATTACACTAATAAAGATTAAAAAGCTTTTCTTGGTTTACTTTGAATATATATCAAAAACTTAGTATACTAACGACATTACACACTACATTCATACAAAACTCGAACGAGGCACGAGAGCTAACACGTGTCGTCGTTAACATAATTGCTGGACTCAAACCGAGCTGGGTTTAACCGTTAGCGTTTGACATTTTCGTGAAATGAGATATTTCATAATCTAGAAGATAATGTTTATTGAATCTAAAATATTATATAACAATTGTCATAGGCGTGTATTTATTTAAAGTGAAAGACGGAAGTAAAAAAACTTATCTTCTGTTTCTATTTTACTTCATATGTATTAAGCGTGCGGCTGAAAATGTGACACTCTGTCAGTGAGTTCGATCCCCACTCGAGGAAAAGAAACATTCAATATTTTCTACATTTACATTGCATATTTTCATTTCCTCTGCTAACAAGCGCGGCGTTAAACTCCGTCACTTTACACGCAACCTCAATTTCGGCGGAAAGTGAGAAATGAAACGGAGTGTCTTACCTAGTATTAATTTTGTATGAAATGAACTACAAATATAAATTTGTGATAGTTTTTATCTGTAATACAATGCTTATTTTTTTCCTTTTCAGAATGTTTCCGTTATTTGTCTTATAAGTCCTCACTCTCAAGTCTCTCTTGACGTGTAGAACCCTAAAAGCTCAATATGTATAACAAACAGATATTATTAAATGGTCACAGGAGAAACGTGGCGTTGAATGCCGCCACTCAATAAACGATGTCTCCAAAAATACAAATTTGTGAGAAATAACACTTTAAAAGTAGTAAACTCAGATTGTCTGCTGCTGACAATTACTGACACAATTTTATTATCAATTACTTTGAAAGTATACAGAATGAGGTTCAGTTGATATAAACCAGACATTTTTACCGTTAAGTATATACCTGAAAATTGTAATAGACTTACTTGCTAGGCTCATAATTGAAAAACTTTGTCTCTCAAGGCCACGATGGCATCAATTTAAGAACAAAACAAAAGAAATAATATTTAAAATGATTTGTAAAAAAATTCTGAAACAGATAAATGAATATCATTAGAGTTGATCACGTAAAAGGTATAAAGACTCCCCGGAGTCAGTAACGACGTGCTAAACGTACGTTGCAAGTGGACAACACGTACAACAACGGTGTTAAAAAAACCAGCTTCACGTTTTGGCCAAAACGGTATCTACTATAACACATTGTGTTTCTCTCATCATCTTTTTTTATCACCGAGCCAATTACATAATTATTATCATTCCTTCGAATGCGAATAAAATTTAAAAACAATGGTTACGGATTCGTCTCGTAACTGTCTTAAGATTAATGATATATAAATAATTATCCAAACTTGACGAATAGTAGAAACCTTTTTTGTAATTTTATTATTATATAAAAAATCAAAAAAGTTTTTACAATGGTAGGAAAATTGATGCTCTACTACTTGCATTGCTAAATAGCTATATAAACAGCACATATTTTTGGAAATTTAGACTTAATGAAAATAGTTTGTGTCTATATTCTGAAAACGCCTGCATTTATTTGAACATTACAATATAAAACACTACACGGCTTGAAGAAATATAAGTGAAGTGAAGAAATATAAGTAACATTTTTTTTTATTTTCTATTCTTGCTCCATAAAACGGTAAATTAAAACTACGGACCACGTGTCTGCAGTGATCAAGAATCATATAAAAAAACTAAGAACAACATAATATAAATAATAATATAACACTAAAATATGACTAAAAAACTTAACTTCATCCTGACTCAGTAAGACGGCGTGTAACTGTTAAAGCGATGGTTATAGATCCGATTTTCTTATGAAAACTAAACCGTACAGTATAATTACTAGTAAACGATTATATTTAAATGACATTGTTGTTTTCATGTCACATGTTTTTATAAGGTTGACGTTAAGGTCCACCACTTAGCACACCATGCCTCTAAATCTAGGGTCCAATGAAAAACGGAGAGTCTAGTCACAACTCTCTTAGCTAAACTTTAAACCAAATAATCGTAAAGTTACAGAATACCAACACATTAGTTTTGAGCTGCAATATTCTTGTGATGTCATCCTTTAATAACAAAGTACACAGATGCTAACATATTAAAATACTCTAGAATGTGCTCGTACACTACATACAAGAACACAACTACTTCTAAACTGATTTTCTACAATCTTTGCTCACTGTAATTTGTAGTAAAGTTCAAAGGCATCATTTGAACTAAGACGTGTGGTGATGTAGGAAGAAACTAAATTATTTCGGTAGGTAGATAGTATTTAGAGTTAAGATACTTCGACATTTCCATTTTATGTCACATTAATATGGCGTTTACAAGAGCCAGAAGCTTAAAACAAAATGTTTCATTTCCTAAAGAGAAGTGAAATAAAACCGACAGAATGCGAGCCGGATTCGGACCCCTATGAATGATATAGTAGTTGCAAACGAGAAACATATCTTACCACCACTACCATCACCATGAACACATGGAATGTCGCCTTATGCAAATAAAAATGAGGAAAACACAAAGAATAATAGCTGCCGTATACAGTACCTCCTACTTTTTGGAATCGGTTGAAAAGAGTGATTAATTGCACACCATGAGTACCACTAGAAGATATATTATTCTTTTTTTCCTTTTTGTATTTTGCT
>DWMZ01006125.1:0-10491 GCA_018249855.1 Eueides tales michaeli | reverse complement strand
ATACATTTTGTAGAAAATGTTCATGTTCAAATTCAATATTCAATATTCTTGATGTGCTAATAAAATGTGTTTGGAGTTAAAAGGTTTTTTGTTAGCTTATATGTAATGTTATTAAATGTAATTGAAGCCTATAGTGGCGCAAAGCACAAGCGTTAGACTGTAAACGCGACAGGCAGCTTCGATCCCCACTCGGGGAAATGAAATATTACGTGTCGAGTGGCGAAATTCGTTTTTCCTTGTTACCAGAGCGACTAAAACTAAAATATTCAATTTTACTTTTAACTCCAAACACATTTTATTAGCACATCAAGAATATTGAATATTGAATTTGAACATGAACATTTTCTACAAAATGTATCTAATAGAAGAGAAAAATATAAGAATGTCTTAAATTTCGCGAAAAGTGGAGAAAGAAAGTATCCTAATCGGAATGAAGTGTCTTAACTCTAGGTTTCTAAATTTCTTGCCATGTGCAGGAAGAGTGAAGCTGTGAAAGAAATATATGATAGATATCAAAATGCTACTTTTAGAAAAAAAATATTACTGTATTAGGTTTGATTTCCTTTCAAAGCAGCGCATTGTGTTCCCATCCCTGCCCTCATATATAAAAAAGCGCGGAGTTAAGCTCCACCATACAGCACACAATGCTTAAAAACTTATGAAGTATGGATACAGTACATGAAGTTCTCTTTGCCTACCTTGCTATATGCGGGTTACAGTATCAAATTAAAATTCCTCATTTTGAGAGTAAAATATCTATCTAAAAAATTATATCGCCTTTTTACAGAATTACGTCCAAAAAGGCCTTACCTTAGGCCTTAATTCCTAATTTTGAGAGTAAAATATCTCAAAAATTATATCGTTTTTTTTTCACAATTACGTCCAAAAATGCCTTACGAATCTTCTTAATTTATTTGATGTGTACGCCATTAATTTAGAGTTAGTAAAATTTTTTGCTCTAAAAAATATTAAAACGACAGAGCCATGAATTTTCCTCTAATTGCGTGTTCTGAATAAATAAAACTCGATTTATTAAGAAATAATAGCATAAAAGCAAATTGAACGAGATTACTTTTAATCGTGATATTTGATAAAAACACGATATGGGATTAATTTTTTAATTCCCGAAACAAAAAGACGTGTGTTGTATATATTACCTGTCTATTTGCTTGTAATACCAAAGCTCCTGGATTGATAAACCAATTTCAGTGCGGTTTTAGTAAAAAGTCTTTTTGATCGCGGTAGTTCTTAACTAAAATTTGTGTAAATTGTATTGGCAAATGAGAGATTACAATCTATATAGGGTTTTCTGTAATTTAAAAATTTTGTTATTGTTACTTTATGTATGTATCTCTATTTATTGATAATATTTCAAAGTCGAATTAAAACAATATTCTTGATTAGGATAGTCCATTTATCGAGGTGTTTTATATACGCTTTAATACATTACATTAATTCTTTTCATGTAACATAAATGCAAATCATTCCTTTCTCTTCCTATCAGCCTTTTTTTTTAAATTCTGGCGTGGCGGAGTTTAACGCTGCATAGAATATAAATCATTTTAACAAACTCGAATGTACTATAGTGTTTACACAGTTCATTCCACTATACCACAATGGTCTCTAAGTTACATTTAAATTTACTAATTCGTAAAAACACAATATGAAAATAAGCTAACCCTTTTATTAAAATAATAACTGTTAGTTGTTAACAATTCTTAGTACAATTATTCTTGATTAGAGATAAGTTATGAGTTGGTTGATATTTCACGGGTTTGATTTCTGTTTAAGATAAAATTAAGTAAGCGTGTATTTTTTTAAAAAATACGTATATTTTCTTAATTCATTATAGTTGAATATATAAGCGGCGTAGATTAAGGCCTTATGAACTATAATCATCCAAACTGAGGCCAGTCGTGACGCAAGAGCAAAAGCGTGCAAATCCTTACGTGAAAGGTTGTGACTTTGATTCCTACTCGAATTTTAGGTCGAAAGGGGTAAACGCAGCTTCTAACTTTGTCGTATGGATAGTATGTTTAGGTTCACGTTGTACCCTGTATATATGCAGAAGGAACCTAGCAATCAAGTATTAAGACACTGCGTCCTCATAAAGGCATTTAACCGATTTCCTCCAAATGTTGGAGGAATTGAGTTTTGAGTGGGAAAACTCAACGCCACAGCGCGTTACCAGAGCCAGAATATAAAAGTATTGAATACTTCATTCCTCGTGTGGGAATCGAACCCACAACCTGTCAATTACAGTCACTGTCAGTTACAGTCGCTTGTGCCACTGCGCCACGACAGTTCACGAATTTTCTATTTGTGTGAATTTTCTATTTATACGCAATTTAAAAATAACCCCATGCTAAAAAATGTATATTTTCACTTTTGCTTGGATTACCTGACAGAATACTTCTCTTTATTTTCAAATTGTTCTTAATTTTTGGAAGAAACATACTTATTTAGAAAACATCTATAAATAATTTATATAGCGGAAATTGAACCCGTATATTGTTTGTCCGGATTTTGATACGTTTTCCAAAAAAAACAGATAGAATATTGTATCAAGATAAATCTACTTTCCATCCAAAGTAAAACTTTTATAATAAAACTTTCCAGTCATTTAAGAAATATGCAGATAAAACCTTTAATATAACAGAGTAAAAAACAAAATAAAAATCGAATCCCCAACCAACGTGATCGATCGCGCAAGATCTATGCCATGATAGCTTCAATTGAGCTATAAATAAAAGCCAAATGAAACATATCGTGACTACACTACTAATTTAATATTGTTATCTGAAATTAAAAATTTTACAACATTTTCAAAGGGTTATATATCAAAGAGTAGTAAGAAAAGTCGCCTAACTAAAATAAATAGTTTTTTACTGTATCTTGTAAATAGTAACCATAGTAAATTTAATGTTAATAAAATATTTTTCACTAATGTATCAAAGTCGAGATTATGTGTCTGTTGCAAGAACCAAACACCGCTAAAATATAAAACGCTACAGGCTTAGGGTTCGATCCCCCAATGTGGGTAGTGTTGAGTTCCGCCAATACACAATACCTTAAAATTGGGAATAGAACTAAGTGTCTCAAAATTAGGTTACCAAGTTTCTTCTTCTGCTCCACTTTACGCCGAAATTTGAGGAGAAACTCAACGGACTGATCTCTTATTTTAATGACATTAATTTTAAAAAATCTGCTAAAAATACAAAATATTCTAAGTCATACATTTTTATGCTCAATTTACAAAACATAGATCTACTACCACTTTGGCATACAACCTCCATACATTCATAATATAATAAAAAAATACTAAAAATAAACAGTATTACAGTAACTAACAACTTGTTTAGATATTGTACGTGTTAAAAGCAATTTCTAGTGTTGTCCTCTAACTTTATGGGCTATTTTGGATTTTATAATATTTTTAGAGCGTTAGTTCACGCGATGGACTGTCAGAAATATAACACCTATTGCGGAGTTATTATAACGCGGTGGCTATAAATTAGATTAGATTGTGGTAACACTTTGTTTTTTATATTTTTAACTTTTTTATTTAGTTAATTTTAGAGACAGCTCTGTAGTGTAGTGTACATAATT
Source organism: Eueides tales michaeli (assembly GCA_018249855.1). NCBI lineage: Eukaryota > Metazoa > Arthropoda > Insecta > Lepidoptera > Nymphalidae > Eueides > Eueides tales. The sequence goes on along the minus strand of DWMZ01006125.1, from coordinate 6,882 downwards.
CCAACAATATCATGTATACACATACATACAAGTCAAAATCTGTTCTAATTTTTTGAAGTCGGTTAAGAAATACATATATTGACTTAGCCACAAGGTACTCGTCACTTTCAAATATATCGTTAGACGTCCCAAGTGGTGTAGAGGGAGCGATTCGGGCTGATTTGTGGTCTGTTATACTTAATGTAATGTTTCAGTAGAAAATGAATGTCTAAATTAAGATTTTATAATATTTGGCATAACGTTATAGCTCAGCATGTGACTGTATACGCAATGGGTATGAGTTTAATTTCTACTTCAGGAAATAAATTATTTAATATATTTATTTTCTAGCACTGGTAAGAAGACAAAACGCGGTGTTGAGCTCCGCCACTCGATAAGCAATGTCTATAAGATTCGGTAGATATTTGGTAACTTAACATTAGTATAGTACAAGTGAAAATGCGTGAAACATTGAAATTATTTTATGCAAATCATATAGACTAAAAATATAATTATTACAGTTTGGCAAAATGCTTGTACATTTTAAACTTCCAATCAGATTTTTTTTAAAAAAACTAAAAACTATCACGATGAATATTTTGAAAAAAACACTGCACTTAAATTGTTCATTCATTTATAAGCTATAGTGCCACAAACAAACCCACAGGTAGAACAGTCAGACACATATATTACTCACAATTTTTTCCAGAAAATAAGGATATATTATTAAGGATATTTTAATAAGAAATATATTATTATTTCATTTTTGTAAATTAGTATTTTTCTGAGCTAAAGGCCGGTTTCATCACTGGCTGATATAGTGGTAACCTTATCTGCCAGGTAAACAATATATATTTCGCGTTGTTGACGTCCTGTCACCTATTACGTAGGTAATTATTGTCTACCAGATTAGTTGCAAGGAATTTGAGTGGTGAAACAGAAAAATATATGCAGCGTCTGTTTCTTAGCATAAAGATAGCATAAGTTGTTAGATTACTATCAGAAGCTTTGTTCATAACAGGTTGAACTGGCCTTAAGAAAGATTAACACTTTAAAAACAGTATGTAAGGGTATGTATTATTTAATAAACATTTGATTTTGAGGAAATAAATAATTGAAAAAGAAATTCTCCAAAAAAGAAATATTTCAGTTCGAAGCCAGATTGTAAATTGCTGTACATCATATAAAATTTGTAACGGATCGAGATTTCACTTAGTAATATCGATTTATCATATTTACCTATAATATAATTCCAGGGTGGAGAAAATTAACTACTATTGGGATAATTCAAATGTATTTGTTTTTAATGTAGATTGAATAGTATGTAGTTATTCCACACTTAGGAAAGAAAAATACTAAATTTAAAAACGTATAAAAATTTCAACGAAGCAGGATTTGAACCCGCGCCTCTTGGAAACCGTTAACATCTCTGTTAACAACATAAGTAAGTTGTAACGAGCGTATAAGAATTCCGACGGAGCTTAGTTGGTCATAGCGCTTAAACGGTTTCCAAGAGGTGCGGGTTCAAATCCTGCTTAATTCAATTTTTTATACTTTTTTAAATTTAGTATTTTTCTTTCCTAAGTGTGGAATAACATTTTAAAACTATATATTTTGTCTTTTGAGATACGGAACCCCAAAAAATAGTTAAATGTACTGTAACTTAAATAATATATAAAATATAATATCGCAAGAAGAAAATCCAGCTCGCTCAGTCGCAAGCATAGGTTCAAGTCCCGAAGGACATGAACTCAATACCTCTCAAGTACCTTGGAAGTCCTTGCGGTTTCATAGAGAAAGTACCCTCATACCCTTTCGCCCGATGTCTTTGTAAAAACCAATCGGGTTCATAAGATTAACCTCACGTTTGGGAACGTGATTCCAATATTATTATTGCGCTCCTAGCTTTATTCTAACATTAAAGGACCCACGCGGCTTCGCTTGAACTATATAAATATTTATTCATTATACAAATATTCAAAACTGAGTTTTCTATAGTCAATATGTTCTAGATTTGAAGACTTCCTATATTTTTATTTTTTTCTAAAAACCAATTCATGCCTGTGATTTTTTTAGATAAAAATATTCTATGTCCTTCCTAATATATATCAATAAATGTGTGTTCTAAGCATTAATTTATAGAATCAGCTTTAATTTATAGTTTTCAATGTATAGATGATATATTGTATTAAGTAATAATGTTATTAGAACACTAAAGTAATTGAAATCAATAAATAGTTATTTAAAAAATAGTTCTATTTTTGCAGGTGAAGCCACGAGCGGGTCGGTTGTTTGTATATGTATATATTTTCAGCTTTACACTAAATTTCACACATGGCAGGTTAGGCAAAGTGATCTTGGAAACTTAGCGTTAAGACGTTCCGTTGCGATCCCCACTTTACGCGGAACTTGAGGCATTGGGTGTTGAGTGATGGCCTCAACTCAACTCAACCCCGCGCTTCGCCTCGTTACCAGAGCGAAGAAATGAGAATATTAAACATTTAATTTGAAAATATAAAATATTTTATTTCCTCAAGCGAGGATCGAACCCACAACCTGTCGTTTTTCCAGTCACATGCTTGTACCTTTCCGCCACGACATACCTTATAATATAAGTATGATAAAATAGCTGGCAAGTAATTCATTAAGCCAACATATGTACATAGTGTCAGTTCACTTTACATTTTAATAACACATCTTTCTACAACAATAGCTTTTCTGAACGCTTTTTTTTTCATTTTCATTTAAATACCGCTGTAAGCGACAACGACCGACTCTCAATGAGGCCTATTAATTAGTTGTGTTTTGTTTCCATACAACTTTCTTACTTCATATTTTCATTCTAGTCTATTTGAAGTTTTTAATTAAAAATTCTGACTTAGATTAATGTGTGGAACGCGGTTTTCGCCTTATTTACACTATTTAATTAACTAATTTCAATTATTTTCTTGTTGATTTTATCACTTTAAGACAATATTTACACATTGAAAAATAAAACTTTAGGTAAATTAACTAAAAAAATATGGAATCTAATATTTTAAGTTGACGTTATTATTTTTATTTTAAACCGATTTGTATTTTCTATGAACTATATTATTGTGGCCTGTCGTGGCGCAGCCGTAAGCCTGCGACTGTAATTCACAGGTTGTGAGTTCGATACCCACCCGAGGAAATGAAATATTTAATATTTTCAATTTAAATATGTAATGTTTTCATTTCTTCGCTTTGGTTACAAGGCAAAATGCGGCGTTGAGTTCCGCCACTTAACACGCAATGCCTCAAATTCGGCGGAAAGCGAGGAACGGAAGTGGAACGGAGTGTTTTAACACTAGGTTCCCATGTTCCCTCTGCCTACCCTGCCATGTGCGGGATACAGCGTGAAACTGAATATATTACTGTAAAGTTTCATGTATATTTGTTCAGTAGTTTTTGAGTGAAAATAAAACATATTTATACTCACAAAATTACACATTTATAATATTTGTAGAAAGAAAATTTAGTAAAGACATTCTGAAGACCTTTCATTCAAGAAGGTAGGAAACGGTACGGATTGTCTTAACACTAAACCTATTGTAAACTCGGAAACCGAGTTCTATCTGCCTACCCTGCCATGTGCGGGATACAGTGTGAAGCTGGAAAAGGTTTCTGATGAGACCAAAAGCGTTTTTAAAAAACTATGGGGCATACGTATATTATCAGAAAGTATTTACAATTTAGGAAATTGATATTTATTCTCTACTATAGGAAATAAAATACAAGTCAATATTGAATTTTATTCTGCGTTTGTAAATGCTATGAATATATAGGAAGGAGTACGTAAGAATAAAAACGGCTTTAGCAGCCTTACAATTTAAGCTGAGAATATGGAGATTGTGTTATAAGTTTGCGATGTGGCTTTCTTTTTTCAGCTTCACGCTGTATCCCGCATAGAACAAACCTGGGAACTTAGTTTCAAAACACTCTTTTTTCAAAAGGACTTTTCTATTCCCAACTTTCCGATTCTTAAGTAAATGTGTACAGAGTGGCGAAACTCAACGCAGTGCTTTGCCTATGCTAGATTAGAGCAAGGAAATGAAAATAATAACCATTTTAGGCCCCCAAGTGGGAATTGAACCCACAACCCTCTTGTTCACCGAATGGATTGCTTCTTTTTATTTTTTTTTTAACTTCACCATGTATTCTGCATCTAGCAAGGTAGACAAAAGAAACTTGTCTCGTTGCCTACCTCATTTGAGGTATCGCGTCTTGAGCGATGGGACTCAACGCTTTGCCTTTACCAGACCGATAACGTTTTAAATATTTCATTTCCTCGAGTGGAAATCGAAGCCGCAACCTGTCACATTAACAGTAATATTATTTATAGGCTTGTGCCCTTGTACCACGAATGACCTGCTATTAGTTTCTTAAAACCTATTACCATAAACAATAAGCTGTCGCCAGTCGATAATTGAATTTGAAATCCCATATCATTGTGAGCACGCGCCATTTTCAGTCAGCTATCACCGAATTAACTTGACACTCAATGTAAGATAAGTTCAATATAATTAGAGGCCAAAAAGTTCTGGTCCATCTGGAATTACATGGTCTGAATGTCGTTTTCGGTACACGCTTTGTGGTGAGGCGTAGAAATTGTTTGATAAAAATTAAACTTTACGACTGAATAGGAATTTTAAAAGTATAAAGATTGTCATTTTTTTATAAGCTTCATTGTTCGCAAAATCCTACACATGGTAGGATAGACAGAGGAAATTTGAGAACCTAATGTCAAAATATTCCGTTAAATTTTCGATTTTAAGCTGAATTTGAGGCATGCCATGTTAAATGGCCGAAACCAACGCCGCGCTTTGGATACAATAAAAATAATAAATATTAAATTTCATCAGGTGGGGATCAAACCTAATGCCTATTACGTGTAGAGTCGCACACTTGTGCTTTTTAGCACCTGACCTTTAGCACAATTTTTACAAGCTTTTACTTAATTTACCGTTATATTATGTGTGTTAGTGTATATAAAATATTACAAGGTTAGTTGAATCCATCTCCAAGCACCCAATTGACCTAAAATTAAGTTCACAGCTTCAATTATGGTGACAAATAATTCATATATAATCAGTATTAGGATTAATTTAAAATAGTTTTTGTACCTTATGTGCGTATACCTTAAATGAAAAGGCTTTATGAGAAAAAAAAAACACACGTGAAAAATTTGTTTTTAAAAAGATGTTTTAATGAATATTCTTATTTTTTTAATTACTATTGTCTATAACTGCGTCACCTCTTTAATGTGCTTTACACTTAGTAGATTAGGTGTTATCCAAAGTGAACCTAGTGTCAAGACACTCTTGAGTCTCCCAATTTTTGAGATATGAAATATGAAACATAACCTGAAACAGAATAGAGGAAATAATATATTCTTTAATTTAAATCGTCTTATAATTAATCAAGTTAAATATGAAGATTAAAGTATTATTTTGGTTCATATATTTATATTTAAAGCCTTAAAGCCTTTATATGAACTGCTATGCCATGTGCGGGATACAGCGTGAAGTGCAAAAAGTATACGAGTACAAAACAAGCTTATAAGAATTTCGATGTAGCTTCGAGACAACGTATGGCTTAGTGAATGCATTTCAAGAGGAGCGGGTTCAAATTCCCCTACGTTCAAGATATATTAGCGATTTCTAAATTCTTAAGTGAAGATTAAAGTTTTAAAAATAGTAAAAATATATTTAACCAAACTAAAACAAAACAAAAGGGAAACATTTATTTAAATAATGAAATAGATATAAATCTAACATTCAAATACAACTAATCTACATAGAGCGGTATAGCGCAGATCCGGACATGACGCTCGCTTAGGCCGAGAGATTACCGACTGGTATAGGCTTTAATTATATACGCCTGTATTATATTAAAAGTTTTTAGGGTTCCGTACCTCAGAAAGAAATAACTGATCTTTTTTGACAGTCTGAAATGTAAAGAATATTTTAATTTTACTTTTTCCTTCTGGTAACAACGCAAACTGCGGCTTTAAGCTCCGCCACTCAAAACACAATGCCTCACATTCGACTGAACGGAGTGTCTTAACACTAGGTGCCCAAATTCCCTCTGCCTGAACTGTCATGTGCGGGATACAGCGTGAAGCTAGGAATTTTCAAGCCAAAGCAACTACTACAGCGTTATCATAACAAATTTTCAACAAGTATTTCAAGAAGCCATGTTGTACAGTAACACTTAACGCTGCATACCTTACCGGTCACACAAATACTGGTTGGCCTAGCCTGTAGTTGCCACTGCGTTATGCGGAAATTACACTTGCAAAGATATTTACTTGTATAGTTACAGTTTAACTGACAATTAAATAAGGTTAAGTTAATTTTACTTTTTAGTTATAAATATCATTGACTATTTATTATACTAAAATTAGTATTTTTCTTTCCTAAGTGTGAAATAACGCTTAAAAATAGTAAAAATATCATTGACTATTTTTCGTATTTGTTTTTTATTTAATGGATCTTAGGGTCTCTGTTCCCATATTCCGTTAGAAACCTAGTGTTTCCGCTAAATTTGCTCTCACTTTCCACTGAATTTTAGGTATTACCTAAGGTATTATCTAGAGTAGCGAAATTCCACGTAGTGTGTTAGCAGAGCAAGGATTGAACTCACAACCTGTCGTATTTATAGTCACACGCGTGCCCCTTAGTCACGACAGACTCAAATTTACACCTAACGTGTAACAATCTATTACTAAAATTACGCTCAGCTAAGCTCAAATCCAAGTTTTACAATATCCTGTCTAATACTAAACTAGTTAATAGAACTCGCATTCTAACATACTCCTAATATACAAAGGCCTTTGCTGTTGGTGTATTCTGTCATTTACATTATATTGTATACTGAACT
>DWMZ01006124.1:0-10491 GCA_018249855.1 Eueides tales michaeli | reverse complement strand
ACATGATGGCTTCAATAATGTAGAAGTAGTAAATACCAGAATGTTAATAAATAAAATATATATTACACCATACTCTTTACACTTTATTTTGATTTTATCCACAAACCCTTAATAAAATATATGCAATATTTTTATAAATTGATTGATGATTTTGAGGCCTGTCGGGGCGCAGGAAGTAGTAGTAACGAACAATATTTATATAGTATACATGAATAGGCCAAAAAGGTCGTTAAGGCAGGTAAGGTTCTTACTCAAAAGGAATTAATTATTTTCATTTCCCCACTCTAGTAAGTAGACAAGATGCAGCGTTGACTAGAAAACACACAATGTCTAGAAAATTTATAAGATGGTGACTAGATCGCCTACTCACGCTTTTCGAAAGAACTGTCAAAGTGACAGAAAGATTTTTAAGGGCGTGAGACTAAGTGTTAAATGGCTTGGATTGGCGACATTTTTCTGATACGCATATTAATTATTATTATTATTATTATTAGTAGTTGTAGTAGTAGATAGTATTCGAATTATACTATATTACAGTAATTACTGTACACTACTATAAAATACTGATTATACTATTCAAGACAAAGTACCAGTTTCATTATCCCGTCCTCTACTAATCTCCATATACATAACCCCACAAATTAATTATTTAAAGTCTACATCAAAGCAACTGGATATGGCGTTAAGTTATTTTTTTTATAATTTTTTGTATACATTTTTAAAATAATATCCTAGTGAGATTACCAAAATATTCAGATGATCCATGTCTTTAGCATTAAATATTGTCAACATAATTTTTGTACTATAATTTAACAAATTGCTTTTTAAAAAATTTCAAAATTATTACGATTATGTAGTTTAACTGAAATTATTAGTTGAAAACCTTAACATTAAATTTGAAATATCCATGCATATAAAATTTGTAAAATGGTCTACAAATTTACCGCAGGTACTGTAGCAACTTTACCAACTTTCATATTTTAAGAGTCATATATGTACATACCAAAACTTTTAGTTTTTTATTCAGTTTAAGGACTTTTTAAAATAAATTGAGCGTGTGCTTAGTCTAATCTTTAAACTAATATAAAAACTTAAATCCGCAAAGCGTAGCGTTGAGTTCCACCATTTACTACGCTGTTCCTTGAATTTGGGTAACAAAGAAAATTTTAGCCTGTCATAAAACTTTCTCACTTCAATATGCTTTGCGTAAAGCTGAAAAATATGTATGAAAACTCAAACAGTTAATTTAATATTAAAAGTTTTTATTTAACATGCCTTGTTAGTATGTATGTGAAATCTTCCAAGCTACACAAAACACAGCGTGAAGCTAAGGAAAAAAAAGATAAGACAGCAAGAAGAAATATATCATATGTATAATTTCCATATATATCGGTGATATCGCTTTGTCATCTATATAATAATGATGATGGTGGTGATGATGATCATTCGTAGGGTTAAATTTTGTTAACCTTCGTTCAGATAAGACAAAAATTCAAGAGATTCAAGAGATTCAAGGTAGCGGTGTGTGTGACTATAAATAAATATGAACTATCCCTCGATTGAGTATCGAATTTATAACAATTGCGTTTATAATCAGATATCCTCACGCTGCCCCGCGTTCACATTCCACTAAAAAAACACACTCACCCTCACTTAACTTCACTGGCAGGGTAGACAGAGGGAACTTGGGTGTTAAGTTACTCCGTTCCGTTCCCCACAGCGAAGAAAATATGAATTATTAAATTTAAATATGTTAAAAATTTTGTTTAGTGGTGATCGAAATCACAACTTGTCACGTTATATACAAGTGCCCCTGCCACAGGACAGCACATATTCGTACACATAAAACCTTTATCATAAATCTCGTATGAACATAAGTTTATTTATTAGCTTTCATAATAAGAACATTATTATAAGGGAGCATAGGGGAGAATAATATTATTATATAATAAACCAAAACTTTTAGTCGAGAACGTCGTAATTTATCAACTGACTGAGATGAGTGTGCGTTCAAATCTCAATTAGATCGGCCGTAATGGTATATTAATAACATTTGACTACATACACAAAGGTTTTGGGTTCAATTGTCACTCTTTGTTGAGGTTGCGATCCCCACTCTAAGAAATGAAATATCTAATGTTTTCAAATTAAATATTAAATGTTTTTATTTCTTCGCTATGGTAACGAGGCAAAGCCTGACGTTAAGTTCTGCCACTTAACACGCAATGCCTCAATTTTTTCGGCAAGTTGGGAACTGAACGGAGTTTCTTCATAATAGATACCCAAGTTCCCTCCCTCTACCTATTCTGGCGAGTGCAGCGTAAAACTGAAGGAGGAAAAAATAAGAGAAATACTTCATTTAAAAAGACCTGACACCAACCAAAATACAGCTTTAACGTTCAATATTTTTTTTAAGCTGTTGTAACGCAGTGCCACCATACCTATACTATCAGAAGATGTTTCTGAATTCGATACCCACACGGGGACTCCCCCGAGAAAGAGAAAATAAATTACTCAATTTATTATCTCTTTCTTTTACCCTGCTATAGGCGGGATATATTGTGATTTTTTAACTAACGTATACAATAGGTTTGTGAGTAAATCACGCAATGAAATGCCTATCTTTAACCGAAATCGATGGAAATATAATTCCTTGCTTTGATACGTTTCAAACATAATTTATATAATTTAGTTATCATTTCAGCATTAATTTACTACAAATAACATGCAATATCAAAATATAAGTCCTCTTAGGCACAAACGTGTGATTGCAAATGTGTCAGGTTGTGGGTTCGATCTCCACTAGAGGAAATTAAATATTGAATATTTTCGATATTTTCGAATATTTTCGCGCGGTATTGAGTTACACACTAGATATCCCTATGTTCCCTTTCAAGACAAGTTACATAGAAATGTCTGTAGTGTCAGTCCTACAGGAAGCTACCACCGCCTCGGAAGGTGGGTCTGCTGAGAAGAACCGGCAAGATACTCAACAGTTGCTCTTTTCAAAATATCAATTAAAAATATATGTAAAGTAATATAGCTTCTTAAGTTAGTACCAACAACATCGAATCCCACGCATTCTTATCATGGTAATATTTTCGAATTGAATAATATCCTTTGACCAACAATATATGTTAAACTTTCACTTTAAATTGTTTTTTTAATGAATCTTAATTTTTTGTTACTACCCCCATACTTTTCATTTACCACAATACTCAAGAGAGCATACCTATTATAAGCATATTTACAAAAACACATTTCAAATCACATATTATTTTTCCATTTATCCAAACTCAATTACGAAGCGGGGGTTGTCGTAAATTACAATAACAAGCCCAAGTTATCCGACAACTGTCCAAATATTAAAGAATGCTTTTTATTTTATCCTTATCAGGGGATTGTCGAGTGTCGAGCTATTTGTAATCGTCGCATTGACAGTTCGTCCAGTGCTCCTAAAATTTTCCTTTTGCTTTTGGAATCAAGTATAGACTACCTTGGTGGAGCAAATCTGCTTAGAATTTTCAAATTAAACTAATTCAAGTGGAAGGTTATCAGAAAGTTTTAGTACACGTCCTTTAATTTTATTTAGAAGACTGATCTTTGGAAATTTTTCATTTTATTTAGTTGATTTATTTGGGTATTGATTTAGATATTAAATTAGGCATTAATATTTATTGATTGTAAACTTTATATAGATGTATTTTCATTTTTTAGTTACTTTTGATTTGACTTTGACTGGTGAACCAGTTAGCGAATTTCAATGTTGGAGGCCTCTAAATCTACGTTATGGCTGATAAACTTAAATTAAATATATAGGAAACCACCTTCAACACTTTAAAATCGAAATATATTATATTTCGAAAATTTTATTGTTACACGTTTAATTTTCTGTAAAAACCAGTCTAAGCCGCCAAGCTTGATATTTCCCACTTTTTTTTAATTATCTCTTTATTTGTGAAAGAGGAAATAGAAAATCCTTAATTTTAATAAATTTAATATTATCACAATAGCTTTAATGAATAAATACCGCACAATTTTAAGGGTCTTAAAGGCGTATAGAATAAGAAACTAAGTGATGTCTAGTTTGATATTGCGGCAATGATTATATTTCTGCAATCAAATAAAATGTAGTCTGTCATGGCACAGGGGCACAAGCGTATGACTGTAAATGCGATAGGTTGTGGGTTCGATCCCCACTCGAAAAAATAAAATATTCAGTATTTTCAAATGAAATATTTAATATTCTCATTTCTTCGTTGAGTTTTGTCACTTAAGACGCAATGCCTCAATATACACAAAGTGAGGAATGGAATGGTGTATCCTAATATTAGGTTCCTAAGGGTTCCTAAGTTTCCTGTGCCTACCCTACCATGTGCGAGAAACAGCGTGAAGCTGAAAAAAAATAGTTATATAGCTGTTTCTGGTGGCGGAAGGAACTACCACATTCCGTCTCTCAAAATATTTATATTATAAATTTATTTTTTTCTTGCAATGGAATTATTATTCAAGCATACAATAAATAAATAGCTTGGGTCCTCTGCACCATATGTTATATAACTATATTAACGCTACTGTTATTTAAAAAGTCATAACAACTCAATAGCAAATAGCAAGCATGTAAACAAAACTGGAACTTTAGTTAATCAAAACTATGCCCTGTAACGCTAGCTAAATTATGCACATTTTTATGATTATAGCGTTTTATGTATTTTCATTATATTATTTATGTAATGAAAAGTTATGAAATTTCTAGTAAAATAAATAGTTGACGAAATTCGACTATTTAAAATTCTTATTTTTTAGAGGCGGTTCGTATCTGGGTATGTCTTTTTTTGATTTACCTTTGAAACAATCGGCATTTTAAAATGTTTTTTATAATATTCATTTTGGAATAAACTTTCATAATAATTATCATCATCAGTTTTGAAGGAATGTTTCGAGACATGCTCTATTATTTTTCAATGATATTTTCTTTTGATATTTTCTTTTTTAGATTCATGCTGTACCCCGCAGTTGGCAGAGGAAACTTGGTAACCTAGAATTAAGACACTCTCTTCCACTCCCCACTTTCCGCCGACTTTAACGCATTGTGTGTTGATATTCGCAACCCAACGCTTCACTTTGCCTTGTTACCAGAGCGAAGACAGAGATAAAAACAAATAATATTTGAAAATATAAAATATTCCTTTCCTCGAGTGGGGATCAGACCCACAACCTGTCACATGATGTGACTGCGCTATAGCCGCCATGTCATGTATATAATATGTCTATTTATTCATCCTCATTTAAAAAGCAACATTCTGCAAACACAAATTCAATACACATATCCGTATAGCAATCACTGGATATATCCGCGCAGGAAATCCTAGTGAGATATTCAAAGTTCAAACATGACATTCAAAATTCGATTTTTTGGCAATTCTTTTGCTTATAAACTATGTAACGTATATGTTCATTTTTATCATGAATATCTAAAATGTAATACTGTATTTGTTTTGTAAATAAATAAATGTAAATAATGTCGTTCGCATTTTAATATTGTAAATTCGCATAGCATCTATCTACTATAATATATTTTGGTATTCAAAATCACTACCCCTAAGCTAAAACCATGTATATTGTAAATAAGATGGATAGCGTCCATTAAATCACGTTTCACTTCCCACCGGCCAATTTTCCCTGAAAGCTAATATTAGTTACGGCGTTAGATCAAGCATTCTCTTTATCTGCTACTGGAGACTAAAGATAGGTACTCACACGGTACGTATTATATATATTTACTTACACGGTAAGTATTAGTTTTTTTGTCAACATCACGCTTTATCCCGCACATGGCACTGTAGACAGAGGCAACTTAGAAATCTAATATTAAGATACACCGTTTCGTTCCCCACTTTCTGCCGAAATTAAAGCATTGCATGTTTAATGGCGGAAGTTCAAGCCACCTTTTTCTTTGTTACCAGAGCGAAGAAATGAAAACATTAAATATAATCATTTTCTCGAGTGGGGAACGAACCCACAACCTGTCGCGTTTACAGTCACACGCGTGTACCCCTGCACCACGAGAGGTCTCACGTAATAAATTAACTTAGCTATATCAATTTTACACTCAAGTATCTACCTTAGCACGATAGGTTATTTAGATTACCTTTCTGAACGTAATTGGGTGTCAGATTTTAACACAAAATATTGTATATAGTTTGCTGATAACATTATATTTTCGTTATAGGTAAAACAAAAGTAAAATTTGTAAGAAATAGCGATTATTTTATGTACAAGGGATTTATTAATTGTGTTGTCTATACAGTGTCTAAAATATAAAAATAGTTTTGAGCATTGAATTTATTTCGTAAGAGTAGTAATATATTTTGCTTGTTTTGATCACCTTGATATTTTGAACAAGTTTAATAGATCTTCACGCAGTATTGCTACAGGGTTGGCAGAATGAATCTTAAGGTTCAACAGTCCGTTTTCTAGTTTCAACTCACCTTACGAGACGTGCTGAGTGGTAGAAATCAACGCCTTGTCTGGTTATCAGAGCTAAATTTAGCTTTAGAATAAATTGTTCCCCCACATGGGAATTGATCACACAATCGTTGAGCTTACATTGAAATGATTTGCTTTGCGATACTATGCCGGCAGAAATGGAACAAAGTGTCTTATCAGTGATGTTACCAGATGCCCTTTGCTTACCCTTCTGTGTTAAAGATTTATCGTATATCTAAAAAAATGCCTAACCTTAAAATAAATACCTAACATTTTAATTTTAAAAACGTATAATGAACGTATGGCTTAGTTGATCATAGCGCTTGGACGGTTTCCAAGAGGCGCGGGTTCAAATCCTGCTATGTTCCAACTTTTATACGTTTTTCAATTTACTATTTTTCTTTCCTAAGTGTGGAATAACATTTCAAAAATAGTAAAAATACCTAATATCTTATCTAGAAAGTGTGACAGTAACAAAATGGGGTAAGTAATCAATGTCGGTCAATTTCGTTCATTCTTTTCCTTACATATCTATCTGGACTAGTTTAATAAAATGGCTCGTCCATCTTATAACCTTTATATCGCAGGACCTAAGGAGAACTGATAGCTTCGTATTATTTCTTTATCTTGCCGTATCTTTTGATTTTTTGTGGTCTACGGAGATATAAATCACTTCATTTTCTGTTTAATGTAATTGGACCCAAAAGAGTAATTGTTAATAGATTTTTCTGTTTGTTTGTGCGTTTGTAAGCGATAATCTCAAAAATGGATAATTAGATTTGAACTCCGTTTTCACTATTTTATTATTTATTTATTTTATTTTATTTCATTTAGAAGACAAACAGCAAATACATCTATAAGTAATAATATTAAAAAATATAACTAGACACCATTTATATGTCCTCGCATATATAAATCTAAATGCTTGCATCAGAAAATATTGTATGGTAAATTATCATATACACAAAACAAAATAAAAAAGAGAAAAGAAAAAAGAATTGAACCTTCTGTATAGGTACATACACAAATATATGTATGATATACTTACATAAGTACATTGTGTATCAATGAGCTACAACGAGTCCACATTCAACCATCGAGAAGTCATAGTTTTTCTGATAGTATTAGATGAAGTATTAAATAGATCAAAGTCCGCGAAGTCTAAATGATTATTAATTGCAATGGCAGTCCTAACAAAAAAAGCATTTTGTCGGTAATTAGTGCTACTAGAGGGCATGCTTAAATAGGAATGTTTATGAACATTACGAAAGAGAGATCTGAGAGGTACCCTAATGCTTATCTGCTGTAAAAGATATGAAGAATCCACTAAAGACTGAGCTATTTTAGTGTAAAAAATTATGTCGTTTATCCTACGCCTAACTTCTAATATATGATGTCTCCTACATCTATCTTCGTAGGTATTGTCACTCGGGAATAAACGTGAAAAACGGGATATCTTACAGCAAGCTTATGCAACACGCAATGACCTAAATTTGGCGGAATGTAAAAAACAGAAAGGAGTGTCTTAAAATTAAATTGTCTCATGTTCCTCCGCCTACCCTGCCATGTGCGGAATACAGGGTAAAGCTAAGTAAGGAAAAAGATAAAATTAATAATAAAATGAATCTATAGAAAAATATAAAATCTATAATTTACAGTAAATATGCTTAGACCAGACCTTCTAATACATGTTTCAATTAAAAATGGGAAATATTTGTATTTATAATATTAGTATAAAAAAATTACAAAAGCCTAGATGAACACTATCCAAACAATTTCAGCCATTAATTTGGAACTGTTCAGGTACCTTGGATCCGTTATACTCGAATCTAGAGACATCGATCGCGATGTTCCAGCTTGGATAATCGCTGCCTAGACCAAATTTTGGCAGGTCACTTTTGTGGTGTATATACAAGAGAATTGATTTTTTTAAATAACAGTGAATACTGGCCAGCACTATCTTCGATTCGAATCTCAACGCCGCGTTATATCTCGTTACCAGTATAAAAAAATCAAAATATTCTATATTTAATTTCTCTCAGAGGGAATCGAACCCATAACCTCTCGTCTTTACAGTGGTTATGCTTCTAAGCCACAACTGGCAATTGGTACTAAAAGTTGAATTTCTTTGTGAGAAGGCTAAAATAAGTAATATTAAATAGACAGAGGGCCATCCGAATAAAGACACTCCTTTGCTAGCTACTAGACATTATCAGCTGGCGAAACTTAACGCCTTATTTTGTTTAAGTACTATTTTGTTTAAAAAATATTGCAAAGTAAATGCTGATGCTACTAACGTCAAGCTTACGATCAGACACTGAGCCGTTTTAGTACGACAGGCTCAATTTGAATATAAAAAGCAAAAAATGTAACATATACAAAAACGTATTTTTGGACTGCCAACCCCTTTTCTTTACAATATATTACGAACTAAACTTCTCGCATCCATCAGCTACAGCACTAAAACTGAGTTAGAAAGTTTTATCTGAGATAAATGTATGTACAAAAGATTGGTCTACCCGTACCCCACCATAATTCTATAGTTTTTTTTTTCAGCGTCAGATTTATTTTATAAGCTGGCTTGATAAAGCCTTCTTTGCAAGAAAATATAATTTTTGTGTGGCTAAAATCCGTGAGAGGCCGACGTGACGCAATGGAACAAGCGTGTGACAGTAAATACGAGGGATCGATTACCACTCGAGGGAATGAGATTATTTAGTATTATTTTTATTTCTTTGCATTGGTACCAAGGCAATTGTGTGTGAGATTTCCTCGCTTTAAAAATTCTGTGTAAAGTGGAGAAAAATGTGTCTTCACACTAAGTTCTTGGTTAGCGTGAAGTTAAAAGCTTACAATACGATATAGACAATTTATACTAAATTTCACTTTTATTACAAATAGAAAACGCGGCGTTAAGCTAGTGTAGCAGAACATCACGCTTTGCATAGGCTATCAGATCTTTTAGTAATCTTACTTCTTACTATCTTACTATCTTACTAATATTATAAATGTGAAAGTTTGTTTGTTTGGATGTTTGTCGGTCAATCACGCTGCAACTACTGAACGGATTTTGATAAAATTTGGTACACAGACAGGGTATGACCTGACTTAGGTGATAGGATACTTTTTATCCCGATTAAATGTTCCCTTAGGATAAAACAGGAATATCGATATTTATCAATTATACTGAAAATTATGACCGGATTTTGTTCAAACTTGGTATAGAGACAGGGTATCTGACTCAGGGTCTCCGGGAACCTGACTTACATAGGAACTTTCTATATATTAATACTATTTTTCTAGAATACAGTATTTACGATCGATACCGCGTAATTGAACCGTTGAATTCAAGCTACTTGCAGGGCACTTGGGCTACTTAAAAACGATATTCACTGGGACCAGTCTTGAGGAATCTTGCATTAGTGACAGTACCAGTAGTTTTCGGCAGCTATTCGCTATAGTGTTTGTATTTGTGCCATCTCAGTTCCTTCAAGGTTGTAGTAAAAGTACAAGACATTTTTATCGAAAAAAATTTAGTTACTCTTCGCTTAATGCGAAAGGCCGTGTTATAGGACTGCCAACCGATGAAAAAGCAATTAATGACTCTATACATATCTAATTATCTATGCCCTATACAGGTTATTGTTTTTTCGATTGAAGGCTATTGTCCAACAAAGTTCGGTCTACCTATTCCCTTCAGAATCCAGTCATACACACTCTAAACGAGAATATATAGCTGAAACAAACTACTATCTACACGAGTTGACGTCTGTAGCGAATGACAGCGCGTCCAAATTTACAATGAAACAAAGACAGATATTTTATAAGGTGGCTCAAAGTGCCTAAATCAAGGAAGGAAGCTGTTTTTCTTAGGCACTGGAAGGGTAATTCTAGCTGAATTGAGACGACAAAAAATGATTTCTCTTGCTTTGGCCTCTTCAGGTATTGCTGCCACATTCCTTCCTGACGAAAAGACGGCACACACAATGCTTAAAATCCCAA
>DWMZ01006123.1:0-10491 GCA_018249855.1 Eueides tales michaeli | reverse complement strand
TATATATATATATATATATATATATATATATATATATATATATATATATATATATATATATATATATATATATATATATATATATATATATATATATATATATATATATATATATAAAAATAAATATCTTATCTTACTAATATTATAAATGCGAAAGTTTGTACGGATGTGTGTATGTTTGGTACTCTTTCATGCAAAAACTACTGAACAGATTTTCATGAAACTTTGCAGTAATATAGCTTCGATATCAGAATAACATAATAAATTAAAATTTATAGGGATTTTTAACGGACATAAAAAAGGAGGTTCTTTTATGTATGTTCCCGAATTACTCAAAGATGGCTGGACCGATTTTCAAAATTCTTCTTGTGTTTAAGAGGGTATACTTCACAATTGGTCCCATGGTAATTAGATCAGGATTTGATGATGGAATCCTGGAGAAATCGAGAGCAACCCTCAAATTTGAAAGGCACTGATGCGGTTTTTTCGTATAATAACGCAATTGGGAAATTTGTATCTGACAATCATCTCATTTTATTAACCGACTGCAAAAAAAGAGGAGGTTTTTTATACGTATGTTCCTCAGATTACTCGAAGATGGGAAAACCGATTTAAAAAAAACTTTTTTAATCGTTGGTGTTACACAAAGATAATAACTGTAGGATTATTAAATAGTTCTTAATTAAATTCCGCGACAACATATATATATCTTTTATGTGTAAGTCACTATGACCAAAATAGTGAACGCGGACGAAGTCGAAGACGAAGCTTCATATATAAAATATACATTTTATGAAAAATTACAGATTTTCTTTGAAAATAAGCTGTTATATTTTAAGTAGTACTTGTAGGTTCGATTTCAGAATCGAAATAATTTATTTCGATTCTGAAATCGAACCAAGAAAGAAATAATTTATTTCACTGAATCAGTTCAGTGAAATAAATTATTTTCATTTTCTGGCTGTTATTTTAATAAAACAATGCCAATGAGTTCCACCACTCAACACGGAGGGTTTTTAAAAATTGGGAGATACGAGTAGGTAGGGAACAGAGTGTCTTTATACTCCGTTCCCTACCCATCTATTACCTATCTATTACCTTCCAGCAATGCGGAAGAATGAGTGATTTTTTTTTTATTAAATACAACTAACAATTGCGTCAAATTATGTAACTTTTTAGGATTATATACACAAGTCGAATTAGATCCTTTCAATATAGAAAACTTAAGATAAGTTCTCATATCCTTTGAGAATATAACATTCTCAAAGGACGTTGCTGAAAAGAAAAAAGCTGGCGAATTTCTTGAAAATAAAAGATTTAAGTCATATATGTTTAACAAAATGAGTGACCTGAAGCGGAAAAGTGGCGCATGTGTGTGGTTGTAAACGGGACAGTTCGTGGGTTCTATCTCTACTCGAGGAAACATTTTTTTTTTATATTTTAATTTAACTCGCAAATAACAAGGAAAAATGTTACGTTGAATTCCACTTAACACACGCATTGCGTGTCAAAGTTGGCGAAAAGTGGAGAACATAACAGAGTGCCTTAACACTAGATTTCCACCAAAGTACCACCTTACAATACTTAATGTCTAGAATTCAGACAGTAGAGAATCGAATTAAAAGAAGCTTAGGCTTTTTCTGCCTACCCTTCTACATGCAAAAATACGTGAAGCTGCCAAAATATAAACAAATATGTAAGTAAAATTTTAAATGTATGTTACATTTAAAATGTATAAATTTCAATACCTCGAGTGGGCATCAAACCCACGACCCTTGTGCTTACAGCAGAACATTTACCCTCGCGCCACGATAACGTCAAGAAACCATTCATAAGCATTTAATTTATAGCTATTTTCTTGAGAACCTCAAGAGAATCACATTTCTTATCTCTTTTCCTTTCCAAATACTTTGTCTTGTTCATGGTCAATAGACTTTCGTCGAACACCCACAATATTACTGTAGTCAGTATCTTATTTTTTCTGAGGACATCCGGTAATGAAGACAGTCTCGGTTTCCTTATATCATATTAACGATCGTTATTCTTAATACATTTTCTTTTTTGACGTTATTTTAGAAAAATATGAGATTTGTAGTAAAATTAATAGAGAAAAATACTATTTAGTTGTGTATTTTGAGTTATATGAAATAGGCATAGAAAGTGAAAAGCATACTGGTTTATGGACTTAACGCCGCATACTGTGTAGTATGCTTATATTAAACACTACTAATTTAATATTAAGTAAAATACATCAGTAGTAAGGCAGATACTAGTTTAAAAATGTTTTTTTTCAGACAAACAAAAGTTTGCAGTCAAATACATTTCCTGTATAGCGCAACTCTACTCAGGAGAGTGAGGGTTAGAAAAAAAGTATAATTGATGCCTCGCAGGGCATAGCACATGCATGCGACAGTGACGCGACAGGTGGGTTCAATCCCAACTCGAGAAATTAAATATCTAATATTTACATTTTCTCGCTTTGGTAAAGAGGCGAAATCGGCGTTGAGTTCAGTCACTCAACATGCAAGTTCTCCAGTATATGGCTGAAAGTGGAAAACAGAAATATGTTGACAATAGGTTACCAGGTTCCCTGTACCCTGCTATGTGCGGGATACGGAATGAACGCAAAAAATGTAAGGAATAAATAAGTCCATAAATATCACGTTCACGTATTGCTAATATGAATTTATTCTCATTTTCATATGAAATTATTTCTCATGAAATAGGCATAGAGAGTGAAAAGCATACTGGTTTATGGACTTCAACGTCGTCGCATACTATTTAATATGTTCATTTTATACACTACTACATATATTAAGTAAAATGTATCAGTAGTAAGATAGATACTAGTAAAAAGTAAAAAATATTTTTTTCTTACCCAAACGTGGAATATCACAAAAAACTTTACTGTCAAAAACACTCCTCAAGAGAATCACATTTCAAAACTTTACTGTCAAAAACACTTCCTGTAGCGGAACACTATAATGTAGAGTGAGCGTAAGAAAAAACAGTATAATTAATTCCTCGCAGGGCGTAGGGGGTATACATGCATACGACAGTAAACGCGACAGGGGGCTTCAATGCCACAATTTTCTCGAAATTAAATATCAAATATTTTCATTTTCTTTCTTTGGTAAGGAGGCAAAATCGGCTTTAAATTATGCCACTCTACATGCAACTTCTCCAGTATTCGGTAAATAGCCGGAAACAAAAATGTGCTAACACTAGTCTACCAGGTTCCCTTTGAGTAGGTTACCAGGTTCCCTCCCTCCACTATTTACAAGATACGGCGTGACGCTAAAAAAATGCGAGGAATAAACAAGCCCATAAATATCACGTTCACATTTTGTTAATATGAATTTATTTTCATTTTCATATGGATTTATTCTCAATTGAAATTTTAAAATAAAATCACCGCGTTCAGTAAGATATGGCACATGCATATCAGAAATTAAATTTAGTTTTCAATTGAAAGTCTATTATTTTTTTTTTTTAGTCAAATAGACTTTTGCTAGCACCATTCAAGCTAGCGCGGCATTGAGTTCCGCCACTCAACACGCAATGATTCAAATTCGAAGGAAAGTGGGAAACGTGAAGTGGAACGGAGTGTCTTAACACTATGTTTCCAAGTTCTCTCTGCCTACCTGCCATGTGCGGGATACAGCGTGAAGCTACAAATAGCACAATTGAACCATCGAATGAACATAAAATTATCACCACAGCAATTCTGATAAAAAGACTGGTTATTGAAGTCCAAAGCTTATTTCCACGTTCTGGCAAAAAAAAAACAAAAGGCTGCGTTGAGCTCCGTGCCAACATGTCAATGTGAAATTATTTATGTGTACATACGGAAAAGTACGTTATATGAAGCGTAATTTCGTACCTTGATGTCATTTTGACAACGGGTAACGGGTGATAATTAATATGTCTGTTATATAAAATGACGTATGGCTTACATTACAAAGTGCTCTCAAAGTAAAATACAAAATTACTTGTCCCAAAATATAAATTGGAGGAAAGCTTAGCTGTAAAACGACTTAAAATTAGGGCAAAACATGTCCTGTAATAGTAAGCGGTGTTTAAGTATTAGTGTATTAACTTATGTATATAGATAAAAAAACGGCAAGACCGAATCGAAATAATATCGAAAATTCAACATTAATTTTCTGGTTTGTATTTCAACAGTTACTAATGTTCCTATCGTGACATAAGTTTTAATTTTTTTTTAATCGAACCAGTACTTCCCAAGCTTCAGGTACACGCGTAGGTACCCGCGTACTATACTACGCGTGGCATTGAGTTCCGGCATTCAACCATTAACGTTTCAAAGGCGAAAAGTGGGGAACGGTACGGAGTGTCTCAACATAAGGTTCCCAAGTTCCCTTTATCTACCCTGCAATGTGCGGGATACTGCGTGAAGCTGGAAGAAATGACAATGCCTCAATATAATTGTTGTAATTTTGAAACGCAATACTAAGAATTTTGCTCCATTTACAACGATTTTTACCATAATAACTATTAATTGTTAGGTCCTCATCAGATTGACGATCTAAGGAGTCCGCCTTACTCTATAAATTATACATATGATTATTATACATATGTTTCATAAGCAATTTTACTTGGTAACTTATATTTCTCGGCTAAAATGTTGTAATATTGTGAGTATTTTTTCGCTATCAAACTCAATTCGGCAAAATTTTGACTAATAGAGTATTGAAATATTTGGCGACTCAAAGAAAAACGCAAAATGTCGAATAAAATAAACATTGACAAGATATTTATCTTAGCGAAAGCTGTCTCATTCGTCCAAAAGTCTTTGAAATCCTCCGAGATTAGCCTAAAGGGCACGAATTTAAAAATCATCGGGTGGAGTTTGCCCTTGGGGTCTAGACCCTGTCCGTATATTTAAAGGCTAAGGTTAGAGCTGTCCACCATTTAATTTATTTATATTAGTGTATATGATATATAGCATATGCATATACATAATGTCTATCGTGGAGCAAGGGTACAGGTGTGGCTGTAAACGCGACAGATTGTGGATTCGCTCCCGATTCAAGGAAATGAAATATTTTATATTTTCATGTCTTCCCTTTGTACATGTAAATCGGGTGAAGCTTAATAAAGCTCAAAGCTCTTTCAGTTGTAATGTACCCGTGTTTAGTTATCTTAAATTACCTCAATTCTATAAAAATATTACAAAAGCACAGAATAATATATAAGTAATAATGTAGGTAAGTATGTAAGTAATTATAACCAGAGACATTTTATTCCCGGTTCTAAGTAATTTGACCATAATGACTGACATGTTTACAATTAACTGAGAACTATAGACATATCTGTACCCTAATTATAATTAATTGAACCAATAATCTATAAAGTATGTTTAAGCTTTCTAAAATGAGCAGATATCAATAAATTGTAAATATTTGATTTATTTATTTATAAAATAATTTTATGAAAGTAAACAACTTTCAACGACGTAACGAAACAAAGCATTGGCATGTTATATGGGAACGGATTCTCAACTCGGGTTTCCTCTGCCTACACCTGAAACAATCTTTACTAAAGTGAGTTAATCTAAAAATCTTACTAAGACAATACAAAAATTGTATAATTTCTTTTTTTTATTATTATTTCCATGTTCCTAAATGAAAATAATATTACAACAATTGATCTTCTTTTTTAAACCTCGATACAAATAAATGGTATAAAACCATCTTCATCATTTCATCTGCCTTTTCTGTTTGTCTGCCTGTGATACTATATTTCTCTTATCGATGAACCGATTTAAATTCAGTATTATTTAATCGAAATCCTTGTTTATCACTGTGATTTCCTTATCTTTTACGAACGCAAGATTTAAGGGCACACATTTACAAGTAGTTTTTCAAGGTGAGGTAGTGATTTTTTTGGTGAAGCATTTTTTTATTTCAAATTTTATGTTGTAATATTTACAGACGTCTCACAATAATTATACGTACAGATACACTATGTGATTATCATTCTAAATACTACACAGCCTTAGCCTAGATATGTCATCTTAGAAAAAACTACGTCAAAATTTAATTAGTGCATTTCATACTTTTCTACAAGAAGTAGCTGTCGTGGTATAGCATCTGATTGTTAACTTAAGAAATGATAATTTTAATTTCGATACCCTCATTATATATGAGGTGAAAGAACGTATGTTTCAGCTTCTCATTGTATCCCGAACAGAGTAGGCAGAGGGAACTGGGGAACCTAAAGTTCACCAACACTCACCAACACTCCGTGATGTACCCCACTTTTGGCCGAATTTAGGGCATTGCGTATAGTATGTTACAATGTGGCGAAAATCAATGCCGCCTTTTCCTTGTTACCAGAGCGAAGAAATGAAAACATTATTAAATATTTAATTTGAAAATATATGATATTTAATTTCCTCGAGTGGGGTTCGAATCCATAACCTGTCGGGTTTACAGAGGCATGTACCCCTGCGCTACATAAGGTTAGGCAGTAAAAAAATTAAACCATTTCATATTTTTATCTATGGGATTTTAAATAAAATATTAAAACAATATCTTTATTTATAACAATAGATGTTTTCGAGAACCTTTTGTTATATTTCCTTGTTTTGTTCATTTAATAACATTGTTTACAAATAATCCAGTTTATCTGCGGCTAGGATTAGTGAAGAATGCTTTTTTATTATTATAACTGAAAAGCTTTTCAATTTCACTCAATATTAATGATATTTTTTATATAAAAATATTTATATAAAACGACAATATTTTAAATGAATTAATCTAGCTTTAATTCTTTTGAACTTTGCGCTGTATCTTGCATATAACAAAGTAGGCAAAAAGAAGTTTCCAAGTTCCCTCTGCCTACCCTGCCATGTGTAGGATACAGCCTGAGGTTGAAAAAAAATTACCCATATTTCATATTTTGCAACTTTATTTTGAGCTTCTTATTATTCTGCATAAAACAGTGGTAGTAAATGGGTTCACCCCTCAATCGTTGTGACTTTACGACAAGTGTGTGCTAAGTCGCGGAATTCAACGCCACACTCTGTCTTATTGCCAAAGACTATAATTACCCAATTTCCCTATTCTCTCTCCTTCTCTACTTTGATAAATGCGGCGTCGAGTTCCGATATACGATGTTAGTCATCATTTCTATTTAAAGAATTTGGTACTAAAATTAAACATTTTATATTATTCATGGCACATTAAATTAACATATTATAATGTATGTTTGTAAATAAGAATATTCAACAAACTAATGCTAATTGTAGTTACTTTGTTAAGAAATCCCGTTCTCCATAAGAGATTTTCGTCCTCCATTTTTTCGCGGAACACTTGAGGCATAGCGTGTTAAGTGGCGAAACTCAACCGCACGTCTTGCCTCGTTATCAAAACGACGAAATGAAAATATTAAATAGTTAATTCTTTGAACGGGTATCAAACCCATAACCGCAATTACAGTCGGTTACATGCCTTTGTCTAGAAAACATCGGGTTTAGTTAAGTTTATTTTTTTATTAAACATATTATTATTGTTGTTTTTTTATTGTACCTACTTTATATACTTTTTATATTGATTAAGTCTTTTTTTATATATATATTTTATTATAACTTCACGCATTATTACGCATATAATAAAGTTAAGACACTCGATGTCCCACTTAATGCCCAATTATAGAAATGTTCCTTGTAAGGCGAATAAACATGAAATACCAAGGCCAATTTGTCATAAAGAAAACAATTTATTTCTCCAAGTGGAAGTCGAACGACTCCGAATAAATCTTAAAACACCGTTGTGTATACAATATTTTTTAAACATGTAATTCAAAGAAACAGACTAGAATAATAATGTTGGGTTTTCATACAATTCTAAGTTCACTGAAACTAGGGACCTATAGACGTTAATTTTCGCTGAAGTATTACACTACGTGATCTAATTACGTTATTTTTTCTGTATTTCGGGCCTAGGATTTTTGTTGCTGATGTTGTGTTTTTACTTGAGTGTTTTTTTTTAGTGTTTGTGTTTAATCATTTTGTAGAACGATTTTCTTGTTTATTTGATTTTAAATGTTCGATACTTTGTGATGTTTGTGGCCTGTCGTGGCGCAGTGGCATAAATGTAAGGCTGTTTGACATGACAGGTTGTAGGATCGGTTCTCACTCGAAGAATTTAATATAACAATTTATTTGCATTTCTTACGTAATCTCTAAACAAATCGGTTAAAGTCGGTAACGGAGCGTAGTGATCCCAAATTCCCCTTGTCTTTTGTAAAAAAATTAAAGAAGTGTAACTTTTCGTGATGTTGTTTTAGCTGTGTCCAAAAACGCGGTTTCAAATTTCGCTACGTAAAATGTTTTATACGTTTTCAAATAAATATTTATGATTTAGGTTTTGCTGCATATAACTCAAAGGAAATTCGTATTTTTTTCGGCTTTGCGCTATCTCGCATTTACCCTCTCTTTCTGTCTCTGCCTACCCCAGCAGAGTAGAATTAATGTTAAGATTCTTCGTTCTTTACTTTATCTTCTTACTAGAAGGAGAAAGTATAAGACATTAAAATAATTATTATAAAAAAGCGCGGCGTTAAGTTCCGCCACGCAACACGCAATGCCTCAAATTCTCCGGAAAGTGGGGAACGGAAGTGGAACGGAATGTTTTAACACTAGGTTCCCAAGTTCACTCTGCCTACCCTAACACGTGCGGGAATCCGCGTGAAGCTAAAAAAAATCAAAGCCGTCGTGTTTATAGTCACAGGCTTGGAAGATGTAAATAAAAAAGTTTATTTTCTTCAGAATTCACTGTTGTATACTATTTGGTATAATGAATTATTCATTTTGTATTGGTTATTTTAAGCACTTTCCATTATGAAATTATTTAATACTTTTTTTTTTTTATATTATTACTATACAGAAAAGAAAACATCCAAGTAAAAATTGTAGGAAGCTAATTCTGTGAATTAATCAAATATTCAGCACCTTTAATATAACATTTACGAATATATTGTTAAAATAATGGTTAATGTTTTTTTGTAAAAATGTTTGATATTTACAAAAAGTTTATTAATTTAATATATTTACTATTTTTTAAAGTGTTATTTCACACTTAGGAAAGAAATTGGATGGATTCCAAGAGGCGCGGGTTTAAATCCTGCTTCGTTCAAATTTTTATACGTTTTTTAATTTTATATTTTTAAAATTTTGTATTTTTATTAATTTAGATGTAGAATCGATTTTCTTATTCATAATATAGGTTTGGTTTTCATAGTCCTCATGCGATACCTAGAGAATAAAGATATGCAATAAAGAATACATCTCAGCTTGTGTGGGAATGTAACTTATAACCTGTCGCGCTCACGTTGCACGCCTATGCACCTGCGCTACGATAAACCCCAAGGAAAAATTACATCTCGATTTCATAGAAATGCTTCATCATGGGGAACACTAGGTTCCCAAGTTCCCTCTGCCACGTGTGACATACAGCGTGAACCAAAGTGAATGTGTGAATACAAATCGACATACATATAAATATAGATATACACAAACACATATCAGATGACATTTGCAAAACGTCCCACACAGTCGTGTGCCAGTGAATTATCAGCACTATAAAGTATACCCGCGTGTGTCATAACTATGTAGCCTGTAATAAGTCGAGTATAAACTATGTTTTGGTATTTAAATTAATAGATATAGTTATTTGTTGGGTTATACTTAGTAACTTGTAATAGCAATTTGAGGCCAGTTGTGGCTCAGAGGCACAAGCTTGTGACTGTAAACGCGACAGAAGGGAACGGAACGGAGTGTCGTAACACTAAGTTCCCAAGTTCTCTCTGCCTATGATGCCTTGTGCGAGATACAGTGTGATGCAGCGTGCAGCTTTAGTGATAGTAAATAGTGATAGTGTTTGGTGCAAATTTTCATATATTTTTTTCATACTAGTTTTAAAGAGTTAAAGTGTTTTTTTGTTGAAAGCGCTTAGTCAGAAAATTCTGATACGATTGAAGGATTACTTTTAATTGGAATTATGTGATTTTTTAGCTTAACTCTGAATACTTGAATGGAAGGGTAGGAAGACGGAAATTTGGAATCTAGTGGCCCAATTTCGAAATAAAATCAAAGTAAAGCATTATATAACACAATTCTTATTTACATATTTGATGATAATATGTAACCAAGAATTGTGTGACACGTAAAGTTAAATAAAAACATATATATGAGCTGGTTGATATAAAAAACCCCTATTTGATACTAAACGTGCTAAAAATTTTATTCATAAGATATAAGAAAATAACACTCATATACAGCACGGAAGCTTCTGTTCCCTTTGCCGCTTCCTGTCTGATATCGACAAGATAAGTAACAGTATAATATATATATATATATATATATATATATATATATATATATATATATATATATATATATATATATATATATATATATATATATATATATATATATATATATATATATATATATATATATAT
>DWMZ01006122.1:0-10491 GCA_018249855.1 Eueides tales michaeli | reverse complement strand
CAAGCTTTTATTAAAGTAAATTAATAAATTTGAGCTAATGAAATTGTGTTTCTAGATATTATATGTTATGATTGCCAATTATATAACCCCTATTTTATAAAGAGGATTATTGAATTAATTAGTTTGTTGAATTTTAAATGGCAAATTCAATTTTTAACTGTCTTTAAAAAAACTACTAAGCTATCAGTTTTAATGTAAGTTTTATGATATTTTTGTGCTACCACAATACGACTATATGCTATTTTATGTAATCCTGACTTGTGTATGGATATTATCTTGTAAAAAGACATTCTTTTTCTCATTTTTTACCTAATATACGAGGTACGTAGAATTGAGCGAAAATAAATTATGAAATTATTTGTATTTTAATAATTTTCTTGCTCTGGAAACTTAGTAAAGTGCGACGTTGTGTTGCGCCACTCAATACGCCAAGCTGCAGGAATTTCGCAGAAAGTCAGCAATGTAAGTGTAGTAATGTAAACGAAGCGTCTTAATACTAGGTTCCCAGGTTCCCCTTCAAGCTATATTCGAAATACAATGTTAAGCTTTATTAGTACGATATAGGTTTTGATTTGAATGTATTTAACTTTGATATACAAAAGCCAGTGAAATCAAAAATTTCCATTCCCTTAGAGGTTTTCCCTATTGGTAACTTATCAAATATGCATTACTAAGAATAGCAAATCTGATGCAGGTGATCGGTAATGAATAAATAATGTGTATACTATACACTGAACGAATAAATGAAGGATAGGAAATGAAAATGTAACAATATTTACATTAGAAGTAGTGATATGACAGCGGCTTCGCCCGCATGAACTAGATTTTTTTTTATTTCATGCTGTGTCTCGTACATAGAAGGGTAGGTAACAACAACCTTGTGTGAAGATACTCCGTATTAAAATGCGTTATTTTGAGTTTTGCACTGTACTACGCATGTAACATGATAAGCAGGAGAGACCGTGAATAACTATTATTAAGACACCGTTACTAATTTATTTTGTTGAGTTATTGTAAATTGTATGGACGTCGATGCGCTTTTTCTTGTAATTAGGATGAAAACACGTAAATGTAGATAAAGTAGAAATACATAATGGATGAGAATGAATAGACATGTCCTGAGTAGGAATTGACTCCACGACTGTCGCATTTACAGCCAGAAGTTGTGCCTGTGAATTTTGAAACGATTTAGCTATTATTAGCACTATTTAGTATCTGTATAAAAAACGAAGAGCAATTCTTTTTTATTAAAAATAAATTCTCGTAGTTTCTTAAAATATCCCCAACATAACTAAATACGATGTCTATAATAGCTGAAATCTAACCACTTCATTTCTATTCAATACTTCTCTAGAACTCAACAAATAACCTAAAGCCCCTGCAATATCAGGTATCAACAAAGTCGCCGACCGTTTCAAAGAGCTGAATTCCTTCAGAAACTCTTCACTTCGACGTTATTCACACGGACTTAACATGTCTTGTACGTTTCCTAAAAACATAGGTTTCATTTTCTGTTCCTTAAACGTTATGTTTTCAATATTAATTTCTGGCTCTGCTTGACTAAATGAGACGTTGAGTTGCGCCATTTAACATTTATCCATTAAGTTAAGTTTTTTTGTAATTAAGATCATGTTGACGAAGCAAGTTCAATTCTTGTGTGTACTTGCTCCTTACTTTTTTAAAAACGTTCATACTGCTAAGTCGTACGAATGGCGTAGTGGTCAGAGTGTATGAGTTTCCAACAGGCGCGGGTTCAAATCCGCTTAGTTTAAATTTTTATACGTATTCAAATAAGTATTTTTTCCTAAGTTAACCCAACAATTTAAAAATATTAAAAATATTTACTCCTTCTAGTCATTCTAGAGATCTTGGATGTTGAGGGACAAATGTAATGACGACATACACCAAGGAAAGGATTGATTTTTTCTTTTTTAAATTAAAAATGTCCCTTTTAAAATTTAGAAGGAATAAGGAGAAATAACTTGGTTGTCATACATAAAAAAATACTACTAACAGAGAAAAAAACGCTACAAACATAGAATGTTTAATATTTTTAATCTAATATATTCTTCCTCGATATCACTACTAATTTAAATTTCCTCCCCGAAGCCATTTCTAAAGGAGTGAACCAGCAAAATGTGCGTCTCGTCGAATCGTGATACAGTTGAATAAAATGTATTTCACCAAACTGCATTTGTATGGCAAGCGACAGATAATACTCTGGAAATTCTATTGAGCCACTTTGAAAAGTTATAATCGCAATATTATTCTAAGCTAACAAGAATTCTTATTGGAAAGGTCTTAAACTGATTGAGAGTTCTTACTTTTCTATAGAAAATGGAATCCACATAATTTTTCAAACCTGGTGTAGAGTTTCGGCACTTAACATGTGGTCTCCAAATTTAAGTAAACTATCACTATTTTGGGCTTCTTAGGAAGAGCTTGAAGTTGAAGATAATTCTATATTTATGATAATCACAGGTTAGATTTGATTTTTTGTCACAGTTCGGCATATCATAACTTATAAATATAGAAAAGTTATAATATCGTCAATATGTTCCATTAAACATTTAAGTAAAATAGGTATACAGATATCGTCAGGCTCTCTGTTGCCTCTGACTTCTTAACATCAAAAATTGAGTTAACCTCATCTCCACGCCCTATTTAACTTACTTATTTTCACGCTATATCCCTTTAGCGGTCCCTTTACGGCCTCGGTATACCTCTTTCGCCTCGACCACTGTCATTAACCTCTTCATACATGCTATTAATCAGTACATGAAATTAAGCATATTTTCATTTATTTATTTTTTTCAGCTTAGCGCTGCATCCCGTAAATGGCAGGTCAGGAAAAGGGAACTTGAGGCAATAACATTAGGATATTCGTCTACCAAATTGGAGGTATTATGTTAGGCGGCCGAACTCAACGCTGCTTTCCCTTGTTAATTTGC
Organism: Eueides tales michaeli; assembly: GCA_018249855.1. Taxonomy (NCBI): domain Eukaryota; kingdom Metazoa; phylum Arthropoda; class Insecta; order Lepidoptera; family Nymphalidae; genus Eueides; species Eueides tales. Next base: position 7,540 of record DWMZ01006122.1, on the reverse strand, counting down.
TGTGTAATATAATTTTATAAATTTAATAGATTTTCTTTACTAAAGTGCCATATAATATATGTTTCTTAATATACCAGGTCAACTAATTTCTCGGGCTCATTTATACGCGATAAATGTGGGTTTTTGGCTAAATAATCTAGCCATCGCTTGTATTTATGGTGTAACTCACATATAATTCTTGGTAAGTACTAAAATATATACATATAAAGTAAGCATATTAAAGTGGAATTTAATAGCTAGGTTAGTGACTCTATGATATAGCTGTGAATATTTAACGTTCATATATACACATTCTAAGAGCCAGAAGTACCTCTGATCACAGGTACATTGGCTTATGATGAAATAATGATCGTAATGTTTTCAAAAAAAACCTAGAATCTTAATGATAATATTATCATCCGTTTTCCATTAATACACTTCCATTCTCTACTCTCCGTTAAATTCTGGTGGCATGTATGTTGAATCATGAAACTCAACGCCGTGTTTGGTCTCGTTATCGAGGCGTGTAAAAGCATACCAACAATAGCCTCATAAAATAGTAATGTTTTCTAGCTTTACGTTGTATGTTACACACAGTAGAACTGACAGGGAGCTGGAATCTAAGTGGTGAGGCACTATGATTCCTGTTAATTCTCTGTTTTCCATTTCTCACTGAATTATTGGGGCCATGCATGAAGTCGCAAAATTTAACACTATGCCTTGCTTTAATAAGATTAGTGGTAGAAAATAAACAAGGTTTAATTGCAATCAAAGATATGGCCCAATATAAAATCGTTACTCAGTATCAATAGTCTTTCACCAAGAGCATATTAACAAATAACAGAAGGGAAAGACAGTCCTAATAATACAGAAAGATAAATGTGATTTGTTTTGTTCATATCTGTTCAGTCACGCTAATTAGTTTTAGTCCAGGAGACAGTTGCAAAGATATTGGTTTTGACATTTTGCAAAATAGATGTAATAAATTATAATAAAATATCGCCTCTTTATTATGCAAATGGTTACAAGTTAAAAAAAACACTTGAGCAAAAATATTTTATTAAGTATTAACATTTCTTTTATTTGTGAAAAAAGTGAATTCTGTAAATTAAATATGAACTAAAATACTTCTATGAATGCATAATATATGAATAATAAATCAAAAATACTGGACAAATTTTGATACAACATTTTTATTATTTAGCTAATAGTCCTCGACAACATATGAGCTATTTACTATTAAGAACTTAAGATTTTAATCTTTATCTTTTTCTTGACTTAAATTAATAAAAATGAAGATTTGGGCGGCAAGGTGCATAAAAAAATACTTACTTTTTATATTTCTGTGACATGTGGTTATTATATTATAAGCACATACTAGCGACCCAAAAGTACTTCTTTGTTATATTAAAGGCAAATTATACATATATATTGCTTTCATAAATTGTAACCTATATGATAATTTAATGTATTAAATTTATATTCATTTAGTGGATCTAAATAAAATTTTACAATACTACAAGTATTGTAAAATTAATAAAAATATCTAAATCCATTCAGTCATTTTATCACGAAAGATTAATAAGCACCCACAAGCTTTTACATTTATAAAATAATACATTTCTATATTATATAGTATATTATTTTAGTTTCTCTGTATCGATTGCAGCTATCACAGACCTACAAAAAACAAAATAAAGACCAGTTCCATTTCCTCAATAAGCCCGCCAAAATGCATCTTACGGTTGAAATCATCTGAAAACCAATACATTCAAAGTTTCAACACAATTTATTTATTTCAACACCAGCTTTTTAAAGCTCTTTACAGCTTTTTATTGCACTCTGCTGTCTCTGTCTACCCCGCTGGGGGTAAAGCGCGAAGCTAAGTTAAGTTAAACTTAATTCAGTTTTCAGAGAAAACAGTAAAATCGCAATGGCCTCTCAGACTATACCTCCATATTTCTGTGTTATCATTACACATATATAGGGAAATAATTCTTGATAGTGCAATATAGATATAGTCATAATAAATTCCGTGGATTAATTGAATTTTGTTAATTTGTATTCAGCGAATGTATCTGTATTACATAATTGCTTGTTTAACTTGTTTACAGCACATGGCAGGGTAGGCATAGGGAACATAGGAATGTTGTGTTAAAACACTTTGTTACGTTCCCTGCTTCTGAGGGAAAAGTATTCGAGGCGTTGCGTGTTGAGTGGTGGAACTCAACGCCGCGTTTTCGCCTTGTTACCAGAGCGAAGAAATGAAAACATTAAATACTTAACTTGAAAATATTACATTTTTTATATCCTCGAAAGAGGAATCGAACCCACAACCTGTCACTTTAACTTTCACGTGCTGCACTAGCACGCACCATGACAGACCTCAAAAAAATAACATCAAAAATACAATTCTAAAGTAGATATTTCATAACTATGCTAGAAATACTATAGGATATACAGTGAGGGTATTTTTATGTCTATGACGATATAGTCTAGGGTAATGCGTCTCCAAAATCTTTTTAAATACTATTGACCAGGCAACAAAGAAAATGGTTGAAAATATGCTTCTATTTGTCTGGGTCACAACTCATGTTATTTAAAGTATCTTTTATATACTAATCTTTAATTTCATATCAGTTTGTTCGTTGATTATTTATGTACGTGCATACTGTATACTGTACGTGCTTCACATTATTATATAGTTATATCTAAATCATATTTTTAACATCGATTTCTTATTATCCTCACCACCTCAATACGTGGCACTCCACTACTGTGCAGTTTTGTAGGAACATTCTTCCACGCGCCAATTCCAACGCGCAACAGAAGACTGATCTAGATATTAAATGGATACTGTCAAAAAACGCATCCCCACTTTAAAAACCGGAAAGTAGTAGCTGCTGTGGTGTTGCACGGGGCTGTGCGCGGCGGTAGTTATCATCAAATGACCCGTACGCTCATTCGCCTTATTTTATGAAAGAAAAAGAGGCAAATATTGTTTACCTGTCATAATTTTAGAAAAAGGATTGTAGGAATATATTGATTGAGGTCTTGTTGTAGCGCAGTAGCACAAATGTGTGACTGTAAGCACGTCAGATTATGTGCTAGAATCCCACTCAAAAAATTAAATATTTACTATTATCATTTCTTTTCTTTGGTGACATGGCAAAGCGCGAGGTTGAGTTCCGCCATTCGATACGCAAATTCGGGAAAGGGAACTGAGTGTCCTAACACTAGGTTTCCGAGTTCCCTGTACCCTGCCATTTGCGGGATACAATGAAACACAATATTTTTGTTACATATTATATATAAATATACGCTAAAAATGTTATGCTTCTGAAGCAATCGGCTAAAACAATTACCCTTTTTGCCCTAAAAAATACATAAAAAGAATCTCTTCAAAGAATTGCGACTGGGTTATTTAAAAAATGAATGGCAGCGATTGTTGAGTCCATGTAAGTCTTCCATTCAGTTTTCAACGGAGGCTATAAAATTGTCGATTTGGGAATCAATGACGCGGCGTTCCGTAACACTGTAGATTATGGAGTGCCTTTTATATGTAAGTACTTGGATATCAAATGTTGAGAATTCACATTTGGATACGGTTTATGAGTTTTTATTGCGTTTTGCTTATATAGTTTTTCTTCTTGTTTTTCTTTTAGCTTCACGCTGTATCCCGCACATGGTGAGGTATAATGTATATATGTAGAGGGAACTTGGGAATCCAGTATTAAGGTACTTTACGCCGCCCTTTGTCTTGTGCAGAGCTACCATTAATTATTAATTATTTTAATTTGAAAATAATAAATATATCCATCACATCTTCGGTGGTGATCGAACCCACAACCTGTCGTTTATAGTCACACGATTGTGCCCCTACACCACGACATACGCCTTTTATTTTTTTCCAATATTGAATGAATTTGGAAACCGTCAACAAAGGCGGACTAGTGTTAACGCGTTGCTGGTTCGTTTCGCCCTCAGCGGTATAAAATCCTCAATATTTTCGTTTACTCGCGGTAACTTGGCAAAGAGCGCTGAGTTCCGACACTCAATATATATTTCTCAATTCAACTATATATATTTCGTATATAGTAGGCAGAGGGTACCTGAGTATTTAGTATGTTAAGATACTACGTTCCCCAATAAGACATTTCCGTTCCCGCTCTCCGCATGGAGGCACTGCATGTTGAGTGGTACAACTCAAGGGCGTGCATTGCCTCGCTACTAGCACAAGGAAATGAAAATATAATAAAATCAATAAAATATCCTCAAATTGACACAGATTGTGCGTTCAATCCCCACTCGAGGAAATAAAATCTTTAATATTTTCAGAAGCTGGCTTTTTTTACCAGGCCAATGGGGACGTTTGAGTTCCGCCTTAACACGCAATGTCTCAAATTCGGATATAAGTGGAAAATGCAACGAAGTGTCTTACCCTACCCTACCCTGCCTTGAGCGGGATATAGCGTGAAGCTAAGTGAATCTTTTATTTATTTAACCCTTAGAGGGCTTTAGACTTTGAATCCACTACCTTAGAAGTATCAAATCAAATTATAAATATTAACTACCAACAAGTGTTGCCAATATCAACGCAATCGATCTTCTTTTTTCGCTAAGCGTGATCTATTGCGTGTAGAGGTTATTAGCTTACGGAAAAGGTACTATACTATATAGTTGAGATTAGTTGTGGCATAGATTATAAATGCGACAGGTTGTGGGTTCGATCCCCTCTCTAGAAAATGGAACACAATAGTTTGATTTTTTTGCTTATACATTTCGGTAACAAGGTAAACACCTTGCGTTGTGCGGAATGAAGCGTAAAAAATGAAAAAATATAACTACGTATCATCATTTAAAACAAATCGGGGAAATAGGAGAGATGTTTACGGATTAGAAGACTAAGCTTGACATTGAATTCCGCCACTCCACATGCAATGGCTCAAATTCAAGTAGGGAACGGAACGGAGTGTCTTGACACTAGATTCCCAAGTTCATACTGCCTAGCCGGAAAAAAACCTAGACTGGAGAAAACTATATTTATACTATTATAATACTAGTCTAAAAAAAGACGTTTGTATAAATATTTGACCTTGTGGGTAAGCAGCATGTAGAAACATTTAATATATTTCTATCTAACTTAAATAATATCTCGAAAAATTCAGTTTTGAGTTACGACACTAGATATACAATCAAAATCTCGAAATGAGGACAACACACGAAGTGAAAAATCTTAACACTACGTTACTTTTACTTATCTTGGTTTCTGGAAAAAAGCCTGAATCTGATTTAGGTTTTATTAAAACCAAAGACACCTTAAAAAAATCTCTAAAATATTAAATTTCAAAATAATTTCTTACTTAATTAACTCTTAAATTTTTAACCACCTGTTCCGGTTTTGAGTTCTTGACTCTGGAAATGCTCAAGGGTTTTTTCTAACAAATAGCGTAGATCTTTACTTTAATAACAAGTAGAAACAATTCGACAAATATTTTATAAGCAAAATTTACTTTTTGTTTGGAATCTTTTACCAAAATCGATTTTGTTTCATATTATAAATATAAATCTTATTAATAACATAATAGTTTTAGCGATTTAGATATTCATTATTGCTTAAGCTGTTTGTCTTTGCTAGACGATTTTTATATTTTATCTCAACTGTTGTCTGATATATAAAAAAGTCTGATATATAAACTGTCATGCAAGTGGTGAGTGTAAAGGCGACAGGTTGTTGGTTTGATCCCAACTCGGGGAAATGTTATATTTAATATTTGCATTTCTTTGCTCTGTTAACGAGGCAAGGTGCCGCAACTCAACGCGCAATCCTGTAAACTCTGCGGAAAGTGGGGATCGGCAGTATTTTTAAAAGTACAGAGTGTTTTAAGTAGTGTCAAGATACTCTGTACCTATGAAAATTGAAGGTTCCAAGTTCTCTCTGCCTACCCATCGCGCAGATTAAAACTTGATAGATACATAAAAACGTTGTTCTTCAAAACTGTTGTCATTTAAAATATCTATAAAACCCACATTGTTGATTTCTGAGGATGACACACACCATTTTAATACAATAGATCCAAATTTAAATTTATTACTTTATTATTAATGTATACCGGTTAACGGAAGTGGAACAGAGTGTCTTCACACTAGGTTCCCAAGTTCTCTCTGACTATCCTTCCATGTGCGGAATACAGAGGGAAGCTAAAAAGATAAAGACATAAATTTGTTAATGTAAGAAAACCACCAACAACAACAAACCTTAATAGTTGAAGTTGAAATTATCTCCGCCTACCGTGCAAAGTCCCCCAACTATTTAAAGTTAATAAAAATTGATAAATAAATATAATATTTCAATTTTTGGAGAGGGAACCGAACCCACAACCTGTCACATTTACAGTCACATGCTCGTGCTCCTGCGCCATGACAAGCACTATAGTAGACTTAGCAATTTATTTACAAGTCAAAAGTCAATCAATTTATAAAATATGTAACCAATAAAGTAGAAAAATGTGTAAATGAATAAACGAACACTCCTAAACTTTACTGACGAAGTTACGGGAAAAAATATTTTAATAGTTCAAGCTGGCGAAACCGCGCGAGTCCTGTAATATAATATATATGTATGTGTGCGTGTTTGTAGAAAGGTTAAAAGTAATACGCCCACATACCAAAGTCCTCTAATTTATTATATGTCACGTAACTATATAATAAGTAACATATTTCAAGTATCTTGAGGACGCCTAAGAGTTTCATATTCTATTGACAAATTCAAATATTATTAATATTAGATGTATATAGAGGGCAGTCGTGGCGTAAGCGCGTCGCAATAAACGCGACAGCGGCTTAATGCTTAATATTTTCTAATTAAATACAGTAACAAGGTAAAACGCGGCGTTGACTTCCGTCACGTAAAAGACAATGCTTCAAATTCTGTGGAAAGTAGGGACCGAACGTAGTGTCTTAACACTAGGTTCTAAAGTTTCCTCTGCGTATCCTACTATATGCGGGTTTATTTTATGTATTATTTTATTGCTCACTTTCTCTTGTTATCAAAGGGAGAAAATAAAATTAAATCATACCCACAACCGCTTAAAGGCAGATGTAACACTGTGCCCAAAGGCCTCTAGGTTGATTCTTAATTTTTTTCTAGAAATTATTACATTTTTAGTGCTCTAAAGTAGGGGTGATATTAATTTCTTCTAACGAAAACATAATCTTTTGGTAACCAGTGCGTGCATGGTGAACGGAGTATTTCATAAATGTGTTCTCCGCGATAAGCGGGATACAGCGTGTTGAATCCAATTAGTATACAAAGCACGGTGTTAAGTTACGTCAAGTATCTCGCAATACCTCTCGAGTTATATTATATATAATAGTGAATAGCGTGTCTTAATACTAGGTTTCCAGGTTCCTTCTGCAAAGTTTCCTATGAAACTGATACAGCATGAAACAATAAGAAAAATAGCATCAAGCTACTCTTATGTTAAATATGAGAACATAGTGTCAATCACTCACAATCACTATGTTGTTAAACATTTATTTATAAGCTAGTGATGTACCA
>DWMZ01006121.1:0-10492 GCA_018249855.1 Eueides tales michaeli | reverse complement strand
ATATATATATATATATATATATATATATATATATATATATATATATATATATATATATATATATATATATATATATATATATATATATATATATATATATATATATATATATATATATATTCACTATGGCCTCAAAAAAAAATATTATTTTATTTTTACAGCCACGCACAACCCTAGCCGATGTTTACCTTTCACCTTACCTCTTCCCTTATTTATCAGAATTCAGCATCTACATTCGGAATACGTAACTACAGCGTTGCTCTCCGCAAATATTGCGAGTCAAATATTTAGGAAAAATTAATGGAAGCCTAGAATTTTTGAATTGAAATTATTTACCGGGGGGGTAGCGGGTTCAAATTCTATATGGATTTATAGATAGAGGTCATCGTGGTCCATTGGTTCGTGGTGCGATAGGTGCGATGGTTGTTGATGCGAAACTCATTTGGAAGAACGATATCTTTTAAAATTAAAGAAAAAATAGTTTTCTCACTTTGGTAGAGAAGCGCAGCGTTGAATTCCACCAAGCAATACTCATATAACTTCAATTCACTAAGGTATTGTTTCGGGAATTGGGTGGAAAACGGAGAACGGAGTGTCTTAACACTTCATTTCTTTTATTTTTTTTTTCTTTTTTTATTGAATAGACAAGGCCGGCAATGAACCTGCTGCTCCACTGGTGTTACACAGGGCCGTGAGTGACGGTAACACTCACCATCAGGTGACCAGTGCGCTCGTTTGCTTTGTCTATTCCATAAAAAAAACAACACATAATAATATTTTTAATAATTTTATAGCTGATGAATTATTAAAGTAGAGCGCGCTATTCTATTTAACTAAATAATTATTCATTTATCCATTACTACGCTCTGGCAAATAGGCAAAGCGCTGTATGGAATTCCGCCACTTAAAACGCAAGGCAGTGTCTTAATACGAGGTTCCCAGGTTCCCTCAGCATACCCTACTTTATACAGGATAGAATATGTAGAAAGACGTATAGTACCTACTCTACGTTGTTTAGACCTCTAAACAATGTTTTTAATTAACGTTATAGTTAACTATTATAGGCAATCGCCAAAAAAGGCGGCTGTCTTGAATCATTTCCGTACATTTCTTGAGCCACTCTAGTCTTTACCATTCTGTTATTTTCTTACATCGTTTGTCCTGAATTTTCAATATGCCCTCAGCTCATTTTCATTTAAATATTCTGATGTAAAATGTAAAATGTAAAATGTAAAATGTTATATCTTGTATTTTAGTTTCGCTTAGGAAAAATATTAACGTTTTGAACGCTGCGGGATTAGAACCCGCGCCCCGTTAAACACTCTTTAATCCGGTAAAACACTTTTTAACGGATTAATCGCGTGTATTGATTTTTACATATTTTTGGAAACCCGACGTTTCGAACACTTTACGGGTAGACCGCGGTTACCTACGGGTAGACTGAGATGGCATTCGTCTGATAGTTGATATATAATTATTATATCAAACTACCGCCAACGATTCCTTAGTGCGCGAGGCAATCTGTTTAAAAGTGTTTCATTTAAAATTATAATAATTGAAGTGCATACGCATATAAAAGAATTTACCCTTAACACTCCTAATGTTTATTTAAAAAAATATAAGGGAGTGGCGCAGTGGCACAATTATAGACGTGACATGGGATCACTGATGACGTGGGATCAATTTCTACTCGAGGAAATGATATATTTATTTATTGTTTAGCTTCACGCTGTATCCCGCTCGAGGCAGGGTAGGCAGAGGGAACCCGGGAACCTAGTGTTAAGACACACCGTTCCCCACTTTCCGCCGAATTTGAGGCATTGCGTGTTGAGTGGCGGAACTCAACGCCGCGCTTCGCCTTATTACCAGAGCGAAGAAATGAAACATAAAATATGTCAATTGAAAATATTTGTTGGGATATCGAACCCAGAACCTGTCGGTTACAGTCACACGCTTGTGCCGTTACACCACGACAGGCCAAAAAAAAATGGAAATGGGATGTCTAAGTGTCAAAGATAATGTCAGACTAGTTTCTCAGGTAGTTTCTACTATGCGAGATTCAGCGTGAAACAATGGAAAACTTCACGTTCTTAATATAAAAATCTAAATAAAAAAAAGCCCCGAAATTAAATTCGAACCCAGGACCGCTATATTCAATGAAACATACGCAGCTTAACATCAAGAAACCATATATAAATGCTGTAATATAATAAAATAAACTAACAATTTCACTCTGCCCGTACGTACGTAACTCGAGCAATACTCGTGGGGGCCGTAAAGACCCCTTAGGTGTATCTAGAATTTACTTTGTGGTATGTGACTCAGTGGATATCTGAGAAAAACGACCACAGGTTCGAGTCCTTAGAAAAAAAAAATAATATTAAATATTTGCTAATGATTTTAGTAGAAAAAGCATTTTCGTCTATACTTTATCAACTTTTAACGCTGAAAATAGGTGTTATATGTTTGACCTGTATGTCTATATGTGGCACCGTACCTCCCTAATTAATAAACCGGCTTGATTGTGGTTGTTTAATCAAAAATCTTGTTTGATGATAGTTCTTGGCTATGTTGTATGAAAATCGGAGTAGTATAAGAGCTACAAGCATTTTGCCAAGTAAAGTAGTGATTTTTTTCATATTTAATTTGCCTAGTAAATAAATGGCAACATGTTAATATAAAGTCTTGAAAACATAGGCAGGGTAAATCTTAAAAATAGAGGCAGGGTAAGCAGAGGGAACCCGGGAACCTAGTGTTAAGACACTCCGTTCCACTTCCGTCCCCCACTTTCCACCAAATTTGAAGCATTGCGTGTTAAGTGGCGGAACTCAACGCCACGCTTTTGCCTTGTTACCAGAGCAAAGAATTGAAACATTTAATATTTAAATTGAAAACAATTAATATTTCATTCCCTTCAGTGAGGATCGAACCCACAACCAGTCGGTTACAGTCACACGCTTGTGCCGCTGCGCTACGAATCTAGTAATAATTATTATAAAATATATATAGATAATTAATAAAACAATAAAAAAACACAATATAGTCACAACGTTAAAAAAGTTAACTAATATATGAAGAAGTAATGGCACAGTGGTACATAATTAAAAACAAATGCAAAGCCATTGGTTCGATTCCCGATCAAAGGAATAATATTGTATACTTTTACAGAGAATTTAGCCACTATTAACGTCAAAATACTCTCTCTGACTTTTTTATTTTATTATTTTCAGCTTCACGCTGTATCCCGCACATGGCGGGGTACGCAGAGGGGTCTTGGGAACCTAGTGTTAACAGTTCCACTTCCGTTTCCCACTCTCCACCAAATTTGAGGCATTGCGTGTCAAGTGATGGAACTCAACGCCGCGTTTTGCCTTGTTGTCAGAACGAAGAAATGAAAACATTAGATATTTAAATTGAAAATATTAAATATTTCATTTCCTCGAGTGGGGATCGAACCCACAACCTGTCGGTAACAGTCACACCCTAGTTCACGACATGTCTCAATACATGTGTTTTGATAAGCGTAACTCAACGCCGACAATCATTCATAATATCTTCCAATAAATATATATTTTAATATCTTTATTAATACCAGATTAAAACCAACCTCCGTATCGCATATAATTTTTAATGTCTACCCCCAACATATCGTGTGTAACAGCAATAAAACAAATTTGAGTGGTAACGGTGGTGAATAAAAGAGCAAGTTTTGGGTTAAACAGTTTATTATATGTTTAGTATCGCCGTACTTCAAATACAACGTACTATAAAATGTAATAAAAATAGACAGGGGGGAACTGTACAATGTGTTAGGGTGTTCCGTATATTTCTTTTTTTTTAGCTACACGCTGTATCCCGCGCGAGGCAGGGTAGGCAGGGGGAATCCGGGAACCTAGTGTTAAGACACTCCGTTCCACTTCACGTTCAAGTGGAACGGATTGTTCCGTATATAATTTAAATAAACCAAATATGTCTATATTTTGCCCCGTCTATTGCTTGGTCTACGATTTATAATCGTGGGCAGGTTATTTTTTTTATATTTGGTAATAAAAAAATTCAGCGTTAAACTCCGCCAATGAACACGTTGTGTCTCGAAAATGGGTCAGTACGTAGTATATAGACCCATCCATATCATCTATATATCGTAAATCCTCTGTATATGTGGATACAGTATGTATGATATATAAGTATTTTAAGCTATATTCACACCTTTACTATAGTATTGTACTTAAATCACTGTGATATATATTTTTTTTTATTTCCACTTTAAATAGAGAAAAAACGGCTTTAAATTTCAACATTTAACGCATTATATTTTAAAGAGAGTGTCCTAACACTAAGTTCTCTATCTATCCTGCTAAATGCGGGATACAGCGTGAAGCATATATATATATATAAAAAAAAAATATTCCAACAAGTTACGGATCTCTAAACAAAACGAGCATCACTCTAGGAAATTGAGAGTAAGGTAGCAACATTACAGCGCAATAAAAATCGCTATATAATATATAAAACATGCGATACAAAATATTTTCCGTTGCGGTACAGTGGTAGTTTTAATGTACAGGTGGTGATAGATCTCTCTGTATTCTCCCAAATAGCAGGGTAAGCAAAAGGTACCTGGAAACCTAGTGTTGAGACACTCCGTCTCTACACTTCCCCACGTTCCGCCGATTTCTGAGTAACGGAACTCAACGCCACAAAATGAACGCTTGATAGTAGTTCGTAGTCCCTTGTAGATTCTATTTCCGGTTGGTGAAATTTAACATATATTTAAAAAAAGGTAGATACACATTTTTTTTTTTCACAAAGTAGATTTTTGACACTGACTTATTTAAGAAATACGTCATTTAAGTCAGTTAAAGGAATATTTTTGTCATGTGTACATTACATTTTTATATTGGTTTATTATGGGAGTAGGGCGTAAAAGGTAAATCGTTCTATTATATAGAAACTAGTGTACCGCTCCTGGCTTCGTCTGCTTATACTACCCTTTCGTATTGTATCCAGCATATAGCGGGAAGGGCAGTGGGGATCTGAGAACATAATATTAAGACACTCCGTTCCCATTAAGACAATTCTGTTCCCTACTTTCCGCTGAATTCTAGTCATTGAGTGTTAAGTGGAGAAACTTAACACCATGCTTGGCTTCGTAACCAGAACGAGGAATAAATATGATGTTCAGAGATCGTAGAGTTTGGTGCTCTATCCTCTCTGGCACTCAAGTTAGGAATAAAACGTGAATAAAAAAAACTATGTATACATATAACAAAATTGTAATAAGAAAAATATTGAGCATATAATATACCTGTCAATGTTAAAGAATTAAAAATAGTTGTCTTTGAAATTGCCTGTGAAATTGTGCAAGCTTTCGATATAAGTTAGCGTTACAAAATTTTTCTTTACTGGACCAAAACAGTCTAAAAAAATAGTCTAAACTACTTCATAGATATTATTTTAATAGCTTTTTACGTTTCAGCCATAACAAAAAAACCGATAAAGAGACCCAATCACCGGTTCTGAAGATCTTCAAAGATATTATGCAGAGGGAGAAAACGTAAGAGCCTTAGTACCATCTTTGTCAAGTAATTCGATGTTTGTCGTTCAATAAATGAGGCTTGTAACTGTGGTTTCGCGTGGGAGACGCTGTCGTACAACTGTAACTTAACCGTTGCTGTTTACTACTACAATGGTCGCATATGGTCTCTTTGATCTTCCCCTTCTCTTGTTGATATCAGAGTCTTTCTCTTCCTGTATGGAAGTGTTATAAAGGATATCTCTCCGATCTTTCGATACTGGTGTCACTTAATAAAAAGAGAATGCTCTTTTGGAATACATTCCGGAGTATATCTCCGGATATTTCCAGCACCGTTCCACGACGTGGTGACGTCCATACGACTTCTTTTTGTACACAGCAGATTCTGTCTGATGTTGTAAATTAGTGATGGTCTGCGGTAGATAATTTTGAAAAGGTTCTCTCGATCTTAATAGGGTGGCTAGTTCACGAAGAGAAACCATTACAATAATTTTCTCTTGCTCCGGAAATTCTGGAAATGTCACTTCTACATTTGTTGCTCTCTCTATCCATGGTAATTATGGTGCGGACTTGCTCTTTACCCGTGTCTTGCGTCCAAATCAATCAGTTTCATTATCCATATCGTTAGACAGTATCCTGAAACACCGTAGAAACAGTTCATCTTAGCCTTCCATGTACCTTTCAATGTGGAGTCCAAAGTTCTATCTAGATTTATGGACGTGTGCATTTTGTCATTGGCGAGCGTGTTGAGATATCCTATTCTTTTTGTTTTCTTTCCTTTAAAAGAACAAAGCTAGAAACTACTAGAACTTCTTGAAAATATAATAAGTGGAATTTTATCGATTTAAAACCTTGTGATACGTAATTATCTTTAAGTTTGTATAATAAATAAATATCTGCCAGTCTCTTTAATCTTTTTGGTGTGAGCATTATCTTCTTTATGAATAATATAGCTCCAGAGCACACGCTATTGGCAAATGATGCTCCTGGCAAAGGCCTCACCACACCATGCCCTAAAGATACAACTGATTATAGACTAATTATATAATATATCAGCTTCACGCTGTATCAAGGTAGGCAGAGGAAACTTGGGAACCTAGTGATAAGACACTACGTTCCGCATACGTTCCCAACTTTCCACTGAATTGAGGCACTGAGTGTTGAGTGGCGGAACTCAACACCGCGCTTTGCCTTGTTACCTGAGCGATGAAATGAAAACATGAAATATTTCATTTCGTCGAGTCAGGATCAAGCCCACAACCTGTCGTTTACAGTCACACGTCTTATGCCGCTGCGCCACGACAGACATATATTATAGACTATTCTTGTAATAAGACACGTCTCCAATATCTTTTAAAAATAACTTAAAGTGCTTTCGTAGATAAAGTATTATATGAGGACTATCGTTGTGCAATTGCTCAAGCATGTGATTTTGACGCAACAGGCCGTAGGTTCGAGCTCCACTTTGGAAATTAAATATTTAATATTTTCAATTTAAATATTTTAATGTTTTCATTTCTTCGCTGTGGTGCAAGGCACGACGCGGCGTTGAGTTCCTGACTTTAGGTTCCCAAGTTCCCTCTGCCTACCCTGCCAAGTGCGGGATAAAGCGTGAAGCTGAGTGTTTTCGTACATTTATATCTTATGAATTGTACAAAAAATCAGTGTTTCCTTAATTATATTTAAAAGAATATTTGAAATGTAAATTAATATCAAATTTCAGTGATCCAGAAAAAGTAACTCTATTAAAGGACAAAAAGCAGAGGGAGAAGCGGAGAAAATCATATTCTGAATCGCGTTCGAAATCAGATCAAGTAAATACATACATATTGTTTCTTTTACATCTAATTAATTTTATTTTTTTTTAGCTCAACAAAGGAGAAATTAGTGCCAAAACACTCTCTCCTTCTCCATATTCCACCAGAAATTGAGACATTGCGTGTCGTGTTTTTGGGAGTGGCGGAGTTTAACACCGCGCCTCGTCTCGTAGGAGCGTTAAATTGAAAATAATTTACTTTGTTCTAAGAGCAACTAACTGCGTTGTTCTTGTAAATGTCATACATATAATTTGACGATTGTGAAAACTGCTTGCTACGTAGAAATTCTCATATGCTTATTACAACTTATTTAAATTGTTAGCATCTCTGTTGGGACGACTTTTACAATTTTTTACTACACAAAGATTACTTATTTCAAATTCAGGTTAAGTATTAAATATTTTTACGAGATTTTATTAGAATATAAATAATGTAAGACAGAGAGAACTCGGGAAGTTAGTATTAAGTTCTCCGTTCCGTTTCTCACTTTCTGCCAAATTTGAGGCATTGCGTATTGAGTGGTGAAACACAATGTCGTTCTTTCTCTTCTCGCCTTGTTATCAGATGAAAGACATGAAAATCTCTTTTTTTTTTTTTTTATGGAAAAGACACGGCAAACGAGCGTGCGGGTCACCTGATGGTAAGTGATCACCGCCGCCCACGGCCCCGTGTAGCGCCAGAGGAGCTACAGGAGCGTTGCCGGTCTATAAGGTGGATGGGCACCGGGACCCGGCATTACCCAATGCGAAACGCAGTAGCCAAAGCTACTACTTAACGCCAGTCTTAAATGCCGGGGGTGGTAACAATCCGGTCGAGTCTGCCCATGCGTGTTGTCATTGCTGACAACGTGACTCTTCCACTCGTACTTTAGTCGCTTCTTACGACACCATCAGTACCAGGGTGATCCTATTCTAAGCCGGAATCACACGGCAGAAAATTTTAAATATTTTCTTTTGGGGTCGACCCCTCGGGTGGGGGTCGACCCCACAACTAGTCACGTTTACAATCACACGCTTGTTCTGACGCGCCACGACAGGCCTCATCACGACATGACAATTTATTAAGTAAATGAAAAAATCATTGCAACGTCTTACCGAATATTTTGAATAATAGGTATACCTATCCATTGAGATAGCATTACGCCGTTTCTATCTTTCGTTTATTTCCGGTGCCGCCAGGTTCCCTTGTGTTGAGATACGTTCTCACTTCGTCCAATATATATATATATATATATATATATATATATATATATATATATATATATATATATATATATATATATATATATATATATATATATATATATATATATATATATATATATATAATATAGGTTATGGCGCAGTGAGAGATGATGAAAATACTAAATTTAAAAACGTATAAAAATTTGAACGAAGCAGGATTTGAACCTGCGCCTCTTGGAATCCATCCGAGCGCTCTGACCACTAAGCCATCCGTCCTCACCAAGCTTCGTCGAAATTTTTATACGCTTGTTACAACTTATTTATGTTGTTAGCAATGATGGAAATAGTTTAAATCATTATTATCGAATGGGGATAGAATCGATAACTGTCTTGTACGTGATAACTAACTACTACTTTGAATAACTTAACGCTGTATAGTGTCTCGCGTATAGTGAAGTTAAAACATTCGGTACCCCACGCGCTGTCTATATTTTTTAAATATTTCAAATTGAGAAACGGAACTCAACGCCGCGCCTTACTTACCAGACGTATAAAATGGATCATCATTTATATAAAATAATTTTTACTCAGCCTCACGCTGTTTCCGACGCATGGTAGGGTACGCAAAGGGTGACTTGGGAACCTAATGTAAAATAAAACAATTTTCCCACCGGAAATTGAACCTACGACTGTCAACTTCAAATATGTATCAAACATTTATTTTTGTAATGGAATATCAATTGTATAGAAATTGTATAGAAGATGAAACGCATACTGTCTATTATACTATCTGTATGTGTGCACTTGGTTGAGCGCGTTTCATCCAAGATTTGTCCAAGTTTTACTTAAAAATAGGTACATGATAGCTTCGCAAGACTAGAATATATTGATATTGTATGCAATGTTTATTTAAAATTTCACATCTAATGTTCTCCATACCTCAAAAGTGAAATATCGAGACATGAAAAATGAGAGAGAAATGACACTACATACAGACGAACGGAAAAATGATCAGTGTTAACCTGAGGTCTAAGGTAAATTAGGGATATCGTTTATGCTACATTTTGTATGAAATTCGCCGCGTAATGAAAACTTATAGAGAACTTGCTTAGGTACACGAAAAAAAATCTGAATACTAAAATTTAATAGGTGTTTCATAGGAAATAAAATATTTTCTATTTTTTTGTTAGCTTCACGCTATATCCCGCAGATGGCAGGGTAGGCAGAGGGAACCCGGGAACCTAGTGTTAAGACACTCCGTTCCACTTCCGTTCCCCACTTTCCGCCTAATTTGAGGCATTGCGTCTTCAGTGGCGGAACTCAACGCCGCGCTTTGCCTTATTACCAGAGCGAAGAAAATTAAATTTAAAATGAAAATATTAAATAAGGAAATAAAATATTATAGATTTATCGAAAACAAAATATTATAGACATATATATCTACTTCCCGAAATTCATACACACTCGTCTTTTAATGTTTTTTTTTAACTATACTTCTACACTAATATTGTTTGTTTAAACGCCACAATCTCTGGAACTGCTTCACTTTATTGTAAAATTGTTTTTATTTTGGATGGAGCATTTGTTACATACCATTAAGTTAATTATTTAGAGTTCCACCACTAACATCACATTATTTCAAATTCGGAGTAAAGTGTGAAACGGAACGGAGTGTCTTCACACTACATATAAGATTCTAAGACAATATATACGGTACACTTGGTGTCAACATTGAGTGTCTCTGTATATAATACTTTTCTAATTGCTTTTCAATTAGATGATAATTACTAAATCTATTGTGATATGCTAATTAGTGTCGCATCAAGCGCTGTGTGAATAAGTTGTGTTAAAGTGTCAAGTGTAATTGAAATGTTTCCAAACATTTCAATTACACTTGACACTTTGACATATATATATATATATATATATATATATATATATATATATATATATAT
>DWMZ01006120.1:0-10492 GCA_018249855.1 Eueides tales michaeli | reverse complement strand
CACTTGACCCGAGACCTATGTTTTTCGGCTACTTTCTTCTTTGGAGTGATGTTAACTCTATGACTCGAAGATGACGTTAGGCCGTCAAACTTTCATCTGAAATGACCTTATTCTCTTTTTTTGTATTCCAAAGACCGTGTCAAAACCACCGTGAACACTTTCATACATCTCTACAGCCTTACTGACGTGGCCTTTTAAGTACCCCCAACTAGAATTACTTAAGTAGACCTCCATTTCGGCCGCGCTACAGCCCGCCGAGGAAGCGTAGGCACTAATTAAGTTTATATTAACACCCTCAATCATTAGAATCTTTACCCGCATGAAGCGATCGCAGCGACGGTCAGCTTCGAGGAGTCCATGCTGAAGATCTTTAGAAAACTCTACCACCATACCGTTTTTACCAAAAGGTGCACCAGCGGTATTACCCTTCCAAAAAGTTTTTAGGATGAACGTGCACTAGAGCTGACGGTTGGATAGACGGTTGAAGGGACATAATAATAAAAATTGAGGCACGTGTAAGGTGCCAGACATAATGCATAATATTCAAGAATCCACCTTATATCAGCTTCACGTTGTATCCTACTCGTGATTGAATAGGTAAAAGAAACCTAGGAACCTAATGTTGAAACTCATCACCCCTTCTCATTAAGACAGTCCCGTTTACTACTTTGCACAAAATGACCAATTGCGTATTGAGTGGCGCAACGGAACGTCACACCTTGCATTATTAATACGGCGATTCATTTTCTCGAGTGAGGATCTAAACCACAACCTATCGCATATATAGTCGAACACTTGTACCCCTTGTGCAGGCTTCGACTATAACTTATGTATGTATCAAATAAAAGTAATATTCTACAAGAACACTATAAAATACACAAGCACGGAAATCCCAAGTAGAAAATCCACTTCAATTCCGCATATGTCATAGAAAACTACGGAGGCGTAAAATTATAGAAGATTAGCAAGCTTTTATTAAAGTAAATTAATAAATTTGAGCTAATAAAATTATATGTTATGATTGCCAATTATATAACCCCTATTTTAAAAAGAGGATTATTGAATTAATTTTAAAAAGAGGATTATTGAATTAATTAGTATGTTGAATTTTAGATGGCGAATTCAATTTTTAACCGTCTTTAAAAAAACTAAGCTATCAGTTTGAATGTAAGTTTTATGATATTTGTTGTGCTACCACAATAGGACTATATGCTATTTTATGTAATCCTAACTTGTGTATGGATATTAGCTTGTAAAAAGACATTCTTTTTCTCATTTTTTACCTAATATCCGAGGTACACAGAATAGAGCGAAAATAAATTATGAAATTTTATTAATTGATAAAGTGAAGAAACTTGATAAAGTGCGGCGTTGTGTTGAGCCACTCAATACGCAACGCTACAAGAATTTCGCAGAAAGTCAGGAATGTAAGTGTAGTAATGTAAACGAAGCGTCTTAATACTAGGTTTCCAGGTTCCCTATGCCCTCCAAACTATACGCGAAATACAATGTTAAGCTTTATTAGTACGATATAGGTTTTGATTTGAATATACTTTGATATACAAAAGCCAGTGAAATCAAAAATTTCCATTCCCTTAGAGGTTTTCCCTATTGGTAACTTATCAAATATGCATTACTAAGAATAGCAAATCCGATGTAGGTGATCGGTAATGAATCAATAAGGTGTATACTATACACTAAGTGAATAAATGAAGGATAGGAAATGAAAATGTAACAATATTTACATTAGAAGTAGTGATATGATTGCGGCTTCGCCCGCATGAACTAGATTTTTTTCTATTTCATGCTGTGTCTCGTACATAGAAGGGTAAGCAACAACAACCTTGTATGGAGATACTCCGTTCCCCACTTTCAGTTGAATTAAGGCGTTACGTGATGAAAGGCTTCACCATTCGAATATTTATTAAGTTGACTAAACTGTAAAGTATTAAAATACATTACAGTTTATTCAACTTAATAAATATCCGAATATGTGTTATTTTGAGTTTTGCACTGTACTCCGCATGTAACATGATAAGCAGGAGAGACCGTGAATAACTATTATTAAGACACCGTCACTAATTTAATTTGTTGAGTTATTGTAAGTTGTATGGACGTCGATGCGCTTTTTTTTGTAATTAGGATAAAAGAAAGAAAATACATAATGAAAGAGAATGAATAGACATGTCCTGAGTATTATAAATTGAATCCACGACTGTCGCATTCACAGCCAAAAGTTGTGCCGCTGCTTTCCGGATGGTCTCAATGAACATTTTTAGTTTGAAATTTTGAAAAGATTTATTTAGCTATTATTAGCACTATTTAGTATCTGTATAAAGAACGAAGAGCAATTCTTTTTTATTAAAAATATAAATTCTCATAGTTTCTTAAAATATCCCCAACATAACTAAATACAATATCTATAATAGCTGAAATCTAACCACTTAACTTCTATTCAATACTTCTCTAGAACTCAACAAATAACCTAAAGCCCCTGCAATATAAGGTATCAACAAAGTCACCGACCGTTTCGAAGAGCTGAATTCCTTCAGAAACTCTTCACTTCGACGTTATTCACACGGACTTAACATGTCTTCTACGTTTCCTAAGAACATAGGTTTCATTTTCTGTTCCTTAAACTTTATGTTTTCAATATTAATTTCTAGCTCTGCTTGACTAAATGAGACGTTGAGTTGCGCCATTTAACATGTATGTTACGTTTTTTTGTAATTGAGATCATGTTGACGAAGCAAGTTTAATTCTTGTGTGTACTTGCTCCTTACTTATTTAAAAATCGTTTGTACTACTAAGTCGTATGAATGGCATAGTGGTCAGAGCGTATGAGTTTCCAAGAGGCGCGGGTTCAAAACCAAGCGGGTTTAAATTTTTATACGTATTTAAATAAGTATTTTTTTCCTAAGTGAACCTAACAATTTAAAAATATTAAAAATACTTACTCCTTCTTTACGTTCTAGTCATTCTAGAGATTTTGAATGTTGAGGGACCAAATGTAATGACGACATTCACCAAGGAAAGATTTTTCTTTTTTAAATTAAAAATATCCCATTTAAAATTTAGAAGGAATTAGAAGAAATAACTTGGTTGTCATACATAAAAAAATACTACTAACAAAGAAAAAAACGCTATAAACATAGAATGCTTAATATTTTTAATCTAATATATTCTTCCTCGATATCACTACTAATTTAAATTTCCTCCCCGAAGCCATTTCTAAAGGAGTGAACCAGCAAAATGAGCATTTCGTTGAACCGTGATACAATTGAATAAAGTATATTTCACCAAACTGCATTTGTATGGCAAGCGATAGATAATACTCTGGAAATTCTATTGAGCCACTTTGAAAAGTTATAATGGCAATATTTTTCTAAGCTAACAAGAACTCTTATTGGAAAGGTCTTGAACTGATTGAGAGTTCTTGCTTCTCTATAGAAAATGGAATCCACATAATTTTTCAAACCTAGTGTAGAGTTTCGGCACTTAACATGTGGTCTCCAAATTTAAGTAAACATCACTAGTTTGTGTTTCTTAGGAAGAGCTTGAAGTTGAAGATAATTTTATATTTATCATAATCACAGGTTAGATTTAATTTTTTGTCACAGTTCGGCATATCATAATTTATAAATATAGAAAAGTTATAATATCGTCAATGTGTTCCATTAAACATTTAAGTAAAAGAGATATACAGATATCGTCAGGTTCTCTGTTGCCTCTGACTTCTGAACATCAAAAATTGAGTTAACCTCATCTCCGCGCCCTATTTAACTTACTTACTTATCTTCACGCTATATCCCTTTAGCGGTTCCTTTACGGTCTCGGTATACCTCTCTCGCCTCGACCACTGTCATTAACCTCTTCATACATGCTATTAATCAGTACATGAAATTGAGCATATTTTCATTTAATTTTTTTTTCAGCTTAGCGCTGCATCCCGTAAATAGCAGGACAGGCAGAGGGAACTTGAGGCAATTACATTAGGATATTCCGTTCCGTATCACACTTCTACCTGAGGTATTATGTTAGGCGGCCGAATTCAACGCTGCTTTCCCTTGTTAATTTGATGTGTTATTTATAAATTTAATAGATTTTCTTTACTAAAGTGCTATATATTATATGTTTCTTGATATACCAGGTCAACTCATTTCTCGGGCTCATATATAATCGATAAATGTGGGTTTTTGGCTAAATAATCTAGCCATCGCTTGTATTTATGGTGTAACTCACATATAATTCTTGGTAAGTACTAAAATATATACATATAAAGTAAGCATATTAAAGTAGAATTTAATAGCTAGGTTAGTGACTCTATGATATAGCTGTGAATATTTAACGTTCATATATACATATTTTAAGAGCCAGAAGTACCTCTGATGACAGGTACATTGGCTTATAATGAAATAATGATCGTAATGTTTTCAAAGAAACCTAGAATCTTAATGATAATATTATCATCCGTTTTCCATTAATACACTTCCATTCTCTACTCTCCGTTAAATTCTGGTGGCATGTATGTTGAATGATGAAACTCAACGCCGCGTTTAATCTCGTTATCGATGCGTGTAAAAGCATACCAACAATAGCCTCATAAAATAGTAATGTTTTCTAGCTTTACGTTGTATGTTACACACAGTAGAACTGACAGGGAGCTGGAATCTAAGTGGTGAGGCACTATAATTCCTGTTAATGCTCTGTTTTCCATTTCTCACTGAATTATTAGGGCCATGCATGAAGTCGCAAAATTTTACGCCATGCCTTGCTTTAATAAGATTTGTGTTAGAAAATAAATAAGGTTTAATTGCAATCAAAGATATGGCCCAATATAAAATCGTTACTCAGTATCAATAGTCTTTTACCAAAAGCATATTAACAAATAACAGAAGGGAAAGACAGTCCTAATAATACAGAAAGATAAATGTGATTTGTTTTGTTCATATCTGTTCAGTCACGCTAATTAATTTTAGTCCAGGAGACAGTTGCAAAGATATTGGTTTTGACATTTTGCAAAATAGAACTAATAAATTATAATAAAATATTCTCTATTTATTATGCAAATGGTTACAAGTTAAAAAAAACACTTAGGCAAAAATATTTTATAAAGTATTATCATTTCTTTAATTTGTGAAAAAAGTGAATTCTGTAAATTAAACATGAACTAAAATACTTCTATGAATGCATAACATATGAATAATAAATCAAAAATACTAAACAAGTTTTGATACAACATTTTTTATTATTTAGCTAATAGACCTCGACAACATATGAGCTATTTATTATTAGGAACTTAAGATTTTAATCTTTATCTTTTTCTTGATTTGAATTAATAAAAATGAAGATTTCGGCGGCGAGGTGTATAAAAAAATACTTAGTTTTTATATTTCTGTGACATGTGGTTATTATATTATAAGCTATAGCACATACTAGCGACCCAAAGGTACTTCTCTGTTATATTAAAGGCAACTTATACATATTGCTTACATAAACTGTAGCCTATATGATAATTTAATGTATTAAATTTGTATTAATTTAGTGGATCTAAATAAAATTTTAAAATACTACAAGTATTGTAAAATTTGATCTAAATCCATTCAGTAGTTTTATCACGAAAGAGTAATAAGCACCCAAAAGCTTTTACATTTATAAAATAATAATATACTGTATAATATAGAAATCTATATTATACAGTATATTATTTTAGTTTCTCTGAATCGGTTGCAGCTATCACAGTCCTTCAAAAAACAAAATAAAGACCAGTTCCATTTCCTCAATAAGCCCGTCAAAATGCATCTGAAAACCAATACATTCAAAGTTTAAACACAATTTATTTATTTCAACACCAGCTTTTTTAAGCTCTTTACAGCTTTTTATGGCAGTCTGCTATTTCCCCTGCTGGGGGTAAAGCGTGAAGCTAAGTTAAGTTAAACTTAATTCAGTTTTCAGAGAAAAGAGTAAAATCGCAATCGCCTCTCAGACTACACCTCCATATTTCTGTGTTATCATTACACATATATAGGGAAATAATTCTTGATAGTGCAATACAGATATAGTCATAATAAATTCCGTGGATTAATTTAATTTCGTTAATCTGTATTTAGCGAATGTGTCTGTAATATGTAATTGCTTGTTTAACGTGTACTACATGGTAATATGGTAATGTTTTACTTTAGATACGATAGTAAATTTATATTATCTTTATAATATATTAATTATCGATAACCGTTATAGTCGTGGTAAAGTGATAGGTGCTGGTTAAAATCCTTTAAATAATTGTATTATGTAGTTTTTAAGTTTCTTTACTTACAATAATATAATGCCTTTTTTATTTATGAACTGATGAAAATAAAACAAACACTAAATCTTAAGGGAAGGTCTCCATTTTAATCTAATATAAATATAATTTATCGTTTATGAAAGAGGTATTTATTTAAAAGTGTGTATTTGAATTTAAATTTCGGCGAAGAAACGTGTACTTTTTGGTGTTTAGGGTACTGTGCAATCCATCCCCTATGCACTACTATATATTTTTAAATCAAATGTTTGAATTTACTGGCCCTTTAAGCACAAAAAACAGGAAGATTCTGAGACAATGCAAACCAAAGTTGTGAGCTTGTAACGTTTTTAAAATCTTACAATGGAAATGACGAAGAATATTTGACAAGAAAAAAGAACTCGAATTAGAAATAAAAGATAGATACTTATTAAGAAAGAGTATTAGCGCTTTCTTAATAAGTATCTATCTTTTATTTCTAATTCGAGTTTGAGCGCAGCGGGATTTGAACCTGCCTTTGGGATCTATCCACAGACACTTGAACGGATTCCAAGAGAGCATTAAATCTTCTCAAAACTATTAAAAATCTAGTATTTCATAATTCATATATACTCGTAGTTAAATTAGTACAAAATGAGTACATACGCCCGCAAACATAATTTTGTCAATATCTATACCTTGTAATTACCCTATGACTCACAATACTATAATGAAAAAACAACAAACAACCCTTAGTAGCCTAGTCAGCCTCTCAGTTCAACCAGTTTTTTAAAATTGTATATTACTAACGATCAAAACACGGCTTCGTCCGCAACGAAATTTAAAACTAAAAGAATCCCCGGCAGTAAAAATTACTACTCATCTTGGCAAAGTAATTGTATTAGGATATACTATAGATAGAGAACTGCAAATTCTCTTTTAAGTTTCATTAAAAAGATAAAACCGCGATGAACTAAGCTCTCAAGTAAAAAAGCCACACTCATATTATTTATTAAGTCAGGAGCTACTGTGCCACAGACAGACATATCAAACATACAATACCTCTATATTTGCGTCAAAATAACATAACAAGCATTTCACCAAATTATTAGCTTCACGTTGTACTCAGCACATGGCAGGGTAGGCATAGGGAACATAGGAATGTTGTGTTAAAATACTTTGTTACGTTCCCTACTTTGCGTGGAGGCGTTGCGTGTTGAGTGGTGGAACTCAACGCCGCGTTTTCGCCTTGTTACCAGAGCGAAGAAATGAAAACATTAAATACTTAACTTGAAAACATTAAATTTTTTATATCCTCGAGAGAGGAATCGAACCCACAACCTGTCACTTTCACTTTCACGTGCTAGTGCCACTGCACCATGACAGACCTCAAAAAAATAACATCAAAAATACAATTCTAAAGTAGATATTTTCTAACTATGCTAGAAATACTATAGGACATAAAGGGGTATTTTTATGTCTATGAAGAAATAGCCTAGTGTAATGCGTCTCCAAAATCCTTTTAAATACTATTGACCAGGCAACTAAGAAAATGGTTGAAAATATGCTTCTATTTGTCTGGGTCACAATTCATGTTGACTAAAGTATCTTTTATATACTAATCTTTAATTTCATATCAGTTTGTTCGTTGATTATTTATGTACGTGCATACTGTACACTGTACGTGCTTCACATTATTATATAGTTATATCTAAATCATATTTTTGACATCGATTTTTTATTATCCTCACCACCTCAATACGTGGCACTCCACTACTGTGCAGTTTTGTAGGAACATTCTTCCACGCGCCAATTCCAACGCGCAACAGAAGACTGATCTAGATATTAAATGGATACCGTCAAAAACGCATCTATCCCCACTTTAAAAACCGGAAAGTAGTAGCTGCTCTGCTGAAGCACGGGGCTATGCGCGGCGGTAGTTATCATCAGATGACCCGTACGCTCATTCGCCTTATCTTGTGAAAGAAAAAGAGGCAAATAATGTTTCCTTTTGAGGTCTTGTTGTAGCGCGGTAGCACAAATGTGTGACTGTAAGCACGTCAGATTATGGGCTAGCACCTCACTCAAAAAATTAAATATTTAATATTATCATTTCTTTTCTTTGGTGACACGGTAAAGCGCGAGTTTGAGTTCCGCCATTCAATACGCAAATTCGGGGAAACTAACAGAGTGTCCTAACACTAGGTTTCCGAGTTCCCTGTACCTTGCCATTTGCGGGATACAATGTAACACTGGAAAATTAAGATAAGTATTTAAAAAAATCATCACAAGCAAATCCACGTACAAAAATAACTTCAACTATAATCGCCGAACAGTTGGCACACATTTCACTTGCTATTTACATATAATATGGCTTTAATGATGCCTCGTTTTAGTATTCTACTTCCGATCTAGGCTAATAGCGGTTATGATGTATTTGTTATAGTAAAATCGCATTCGAGACCAGTCGAAGCGTAGAGGAACGAGTATGGGATTGTAAACGCGATAAGATCCCGTACATGACAGGGTAGGCAGAAGGGGACTTGGGGACCTAGTGTTAAGACACTCCACTTCCGTTCCCCAGTTTCCACCGAATTTGAGGTATTGCTTGTTGAGTGGTGGAACTCAACGCCGCGTTTTGCCTTATAACTAGAACGAAGAAATAAAAACATTAAGTATTTAAATTGAAAATATTAAATATTTCGTTTTCTCGATTGGGCCACAAGCTGTCGGTTACAGACACACGCTTGTGCCGTCATTTTCTTCGTCATTCATTCACGTCATTTCCTTTTTTTTGCTCTGATAAATAAGACAAAGTGCGACGTGGTTTCGCCACTCAACACGCGATGTCTTCATACGGAACAGAAATTGGGGGACGCAAGTAACTTAGTAGGAACGACGTCTCCTAACACTAGGTTCTCAAGTTTTCTCTATTTCCCCCTGTCATGTACGGACATGTACAGCGTAAAGCTGTATATTCTTTATTACATACTATATATAAATATACGCTAAAAATGTTATCCTTTTGAAGCAATCGGCTAAAACAATTTCCCTTTTTACCCTACAAAATACATAAAAAGAACCTCTTCAAAGAATTACGACTGGGTTATTTAAAAAATGAATGGCAGTGATTGTTGAGTCCATGTAAGTCTTCCATTCAGTTTTCAACGGAGGCTATAAAATTGTCGATTTGGGAATCAATGACGCGGCGTTCCGTAACACTGTAGATTATGGAGTGCCTTTTATATGTAAGTACTTGGATATCAAATGTTGAGAATTCACATTTGGATAAGACATGGTTTATGGGTTTTTTTATTGCTTTTTGCTTATATAGTTTTCTTTTCCTATTTTTCTTTTAGCTTCACGCTGTATGCCGCACATGGTAAGGTATGTAGGAGGAACTTGGGAACCTGGGAACCCAGTATTAAGGAACTCTACGCCACCCTTTGCCTTGTGCAGAGCGACCAGAGCGAAGAAATGAAAATATTATCTCCTCTCTAGAAAATGGAACACTTAATAGTTTGGTTCTTTTCGCTTTGATAAGAAGGTCAACACCTTGTGTTGTGCGGAATGAAGCGTAAAAAATGAAAAAATATAACTACGTATCATCATTTGGGACAAATCGGGGAAATAGGAGAGATGTTTACGGATTAGAAGACTAAGCTTGACATTGAATTCCGCCACTCCACATGCAATGCCTCAAATTCAAGTAGGGAACGGAACGGAGTGTCTTGACACTAGATTCCCAAGTTCATACTGCCTAGCCGGAAATGTGAGAGATACAGTGTGAAGCTGAAAAAAACCTAGACTGGAGAAAACTATATTTATTCTATTATAATACTTGTCTAAAAACATACGTTTGTATAAATATTTGACCTTTTAGGTAAGCAGCATGTTTTGAGTTACGGCACTAGATATACAATCAAAATCTCGAAATGAGGACGACACACGAAGTGAAAAATACAGTGTCTTAACACTACGTTACTTTTACTTATCTTGGTTTCTGGAAAAAAGCCTGAATCTGATTTATGTTTCATTAAAACCAAAGACACCTTAAAAAAATCTCTAAAATATTAAATTTCCAAATAATTTCTTACTTAATCAACTCTTAAATTTTTAACCACCTGTTCCGGTTTTGAGTTCTTGACTCTGGAAATGCTCAACGGTTTTCTCTAACAAATAGCGTAGATCTTTACTTTAATAACAAGTAGAAACAATTCGACAAATATT
>DWMZ01006119.1:0-10493 GCA_018249855.1 Eueides tales michaeli | reverse complement strand
CCACTTGGGTTGGGGTAATTTTTTATAGAGGTTTTCTTCCTCGCAGTCCGGCCGGTTAAGGCAAGACCCTCGGTTCCACACATAATTACGAGACATGACCGCAACCATGCGTGAAGTTCCGATATTCAGGCGCTGGTACACAGCACTGCACCTACGTGGCGGTAGGGTAAGTACACGCCTCGCACGCCCGTCCTGGTTACTCACACTGTGTCCTCTGCTGGTCAGAGGAACACGCGGAGAAACCCCGTCGCATCGGATTATTCGCCGGCCAGCAACCATTACCCCAGGAAGAATCCTATATGCAATAATTACCCGCCGCCCAGGGAGCACCGGCACGCAGTACTACTCGTCACCCCAAATGTTATTCGAAAGTGACCAGCAGCAAGCGAGCACACGAGGAGGTTATCCGACTCCGCCCCCCAGAAGAATTTGCGGCCTGTCTTGACACAGGGGTACAAGCCGGGGTTCGATCCTAACCATAAGTTCCCAAGTTCGCTCTGTCCATCCTGCCTTGTGTGGGATACAGCCTGAGCTAAAATAAAGATATAGAGTAGGAGGGCCTTAAGCATAAGTGCGGGTGGCCAACATATATTAAGAGGTAAGACAAACTTATCGTTAACTAATCGCACATGCTTTCATAGCGTGTTTATTATTTTATTTTTTATTTTTCTTGATACACACTCAAATATGTTCAATTAAAAATATAAAAAAATATATATTCTTTGAATACTGACAGCTTAGTAATAATTACAAGTGCTATTTATGCATACGAAAACACATGAGAGTAACAGACATATGTTAGACTGGTCCCACTCTGAAGTAGGAATAGCTTACATACTTAGAGAGACTTATATTATAAAATTAAACTAACGTTGCCATTAATTATGAGCTTTAACCGTTTTATTGTATGAAGTATTTATTCACTCAAAATCTGCTAGATTTAGATTTCTTCATATCATTGTTACTATATACATCTAGTCATATATATATAATAATTGTTTTGCTATAAAATATACTAAAACTAAGTATCATAGCCGTTATCATAACAAACGTTTCTAATATCAGCAGCAAAGTTTGTGCGAGAGTAATAAAACGGACCCTCTAGACAAAACGTATATTACAGTCATAACTTCAAACCCATAAAGATAGTATACCATAACACACTACCATAACTGTCTAATGACATACTAGCTTAGTTTGCAATGTACGGTATTCATATGTCGTTAAGCTTCACCGACATATGAAACATTCATGAAAATTATCTACTTACTTAGATTTTCTTAGTAGTTTTAGATTTTTTTTTAAATAAAACTTACTGAGTAAAACAAAAAATGATTTAAAATCGTAAAAGATGTTGTTGTTAGCTTTACGCTGTATCTGTATAAAGTGGGGTAAGCATAGAGAACCCGGGAACCTTGTGTTAAGTGTTCTTTTTCCATTAAGACACTCCGGCAACAATATCCCGAATACGAATAGGAATTCGTTAATTTATTCCCATATCTCTTCGATATTAAACTAAAATAACTTTACTACAGCTAAAGTTTTAGTATAGTGACACACTTTAATTTATATATATAGCTCTGATCTGGAGTGAGTTATATAAATATTTTTGACATTCTGTCACTGCATCTCAAGAAACAAGAATGAGCTAACATGAGAAATAAAAACATGAAGGATTGTTATAGTAAATTAGTCATCGTTTTTAACCATCCTCGAGTTATGTTGTCCTTGAAATTGAGAAAACGTGCAAAAGGGTGTAAGGGGTTACTACTTAGTTAATACGTATACTTTTGAATAAATTGTCGAGATATAATTATAATAATAATACTGTAAACCTTATTTAATTATAAAATCAATTTATATAAAATATTAAATAACCAGGGTTTATTAAGAACAGATAACATACAAATTCTAAAACATTTATGTTAGGGGTCGTTGCTTAGGGGCAAACTCACAATGTAATATGAGTTATATTTTGGTTGCAGCTTCGTTTTCTTTCGAGTAAGATATTTTATACAATATATGAAATTAATATGTTAAATTGTTTTTGTATAAATATTTACAGTTTATTTATAGTTATAATAATAAATAAATTAAACTTTTCTTGTAACGTTTCACGAAAGCTAAGGGCATGAGAATATTGTTGTTATTATGGTAAATATAAGAACATGGTAAAGTAAGATGTACTTAACGACTATCAATTTCAGTCTGGCATATTAATTTTGAAATACTATTATTATAAAACAAATAAAAAAAATATATTTCATACAATATTTTATTGTAAGCTTTGTAATTCTTTCGTCAAAGAAAGAATGCTGTAATTAAATAGTATTATGTCCATTATGTCGTTCATTAAGTCTATTTTTTAGGTCACATTTTCAAATGTAAAAAACTGTTTTTTAAATTGTGCAATTTTGTTTATGTGACTGTAGCGTTAGGCTTTTATTTACTTTGTATACAAAAAAACAAGATAGTTAAGTTTTCATCCGTGCCTGACACAAATATTTTCAACGTTCGTTATTAAATGTAACCTATTCATTTACCTTTGTAAATTGTATTTTATATTGAAGAAATTAATTAAAAAAGTAATTGAACGAATTTAATAGTTATCTCGACCCACATATCAATTGTAATTACACTAAAAGCCTCTATATATTCATTGTATAACAATGCATACGAGCAAATGTGAGCTACATCGTTCATCTATCCGTCTGATAGATCCATGTTACCTATGTTCAGTTTCAAAGGAATTTAATGAATTGGAAACGTCGTATTTGCCATACGGCAATATCTTGTAGGCTTACTTGTTGAACAATTGAAACATAGTATAGGGATTTAAAAATTAATATATACGTATAGTATTGATAGAAAGAGAATGAAAGTCTACTCACTGTTAGCACTGAGTATATTGAACACCAGTCTAAAAGTATACAAATTAAAATCGTGTCATTTAGTAAAGAGATAACATAAAAACCGAGTAAAGTACAAAAGCATCTCGAATGACAAGCACCCGCTATTAGTACATGTTTTTGTTGAACGGATATTATATTTAATAATATATATTCATCATGTTAATATCAATATATTTAAAATTATGAATAAATTGAAATAATTGTTAAAAATGTATAATCTAAAAACATAATGTATAATCTCATTGATATTTAGTATATCTTATTTTATCAAAATCTATAGGTAATCATTTCATGCTAAGCCGTAATAGACACATGTAAATTTCTTACCACTAGTTTCTTAATGTGTATGGCTGGAAATATAATTAAACTATACCATTTTAAATAACAAATAGTTTTTCAAACTATCTATTTATAGACAATACTAGACACTTAATATGTCAAAACATTCGTATGAGTAAAGTATTACTAAGCATAAATATCCAAATTCGTTCCAAAAGGTAAAAAAAGGCAAAGGCTACTTCTGTTTTTAAATAAAACAGAAGTATCTCCTTTGCGAACTAATAAAGATAAACGATTTCTTTTTTCTAATATCTCTGCGGTATCTTACGTAATGATATTAATGATCTTGGCAAAACCAAAATGCTTATTACAAAGCAAACTTAATTCGAACAAAGATATATTTTTTCTACAAAGTGACTTTGTTAGAATTGAATATACCAGATATTTTTGAAAATAATATGATTTTTTAAGGTTATTGTTCAGAGTTCTAAATACAAATTGTATTGAGTTAGAGCTTTATATGCGGCGGAAAGTAAGGAACAGAACGGAGTGTCTTAACGCTAGGTTCTAAGCTTCCCCCTTTCTACCCTGTCCTGTGTGTGATGGCGTTAAACTGAGAATTATAACCTAAATATTGTTACTATATATGATAACAAAAATTATAGCAATTTAGACAGATTTTTCCTAACATCATCACATGTACTTATTATACACGATACCGTACGTAATATCGTACATATAACTAGTGTAATATCATGTTCTGAATAGGATTTTATTATTTATATTGAATTTTATTCGATCTTTTTTAATCGAATCTAATTTATTTTAAATTAGACAGTTTTTATCTTTTTTTGTTGTTTTGATTTTTCCTCCATTAGAAATATATCATATTAGCTTTTTGTACTTTCGTTTTAGTAAAAATTTATACAATATTACTGTATTGTATAAATTTAATAAATAATACATAGCGTATTTAAATCATTACTTCATTAATTCATATGGTATAAAAGTCCTGGACGTAGTGGGTACTTATTTTTTATAAACATGTATACATTTTAAAGAGATAACATAAAAACCGAGTAAAGTACAAAAGCATCTCGAATGACAAGCACCCGCTATTAGTACATGTATTTGTTGAACGGATATTATATTTAATAATATATATTTATCATGTTAATATCAATATATTTAAAATTATCAATAAATTAGAATAATTGTTAATAATGTATAATCTAAAAACATAATGTATAATCTCATTGATATTTAGTACATCTAATTCTATCAAAATCTATATGTAATCATTTCATGCTAAGTCGTAATAGACACATGTAAAATTTTTACCACTAGTTTCTTAATGAGTATGGCTGGAAATATAATTAAACTATACCATTTTAAATAACAAATAGTTTTTCAAACTATCTATTTATAGACAATACTAGACACTTAATATGTCAAAACATTCGTATGAGTAAAGTATTACTAAGCATAAATATCCAAATTCGTTCCAAAAGGTAAAAAAAGGCAAAGGCTACTTCTGTTTTTAAATAAAACAGAAGTATCTCCTTTGCGAACTAATAAAGATAAACGATTTCTTTTTTCTAATATCTCTGCGGTATCTTACGTAATGATATTAATGATCTTGGCAAAACCAAAATGCTTATTACAAAGCAAACTTACTTCGAACAAAGATATATTTTTTCTACAAAGTGACTTTGTTAGAATTGAATATACCAGATATTTTTGAAAATAATATGATTTTTTAAGGTTTTGTTCAGAGTTCTAAATACAAATTGTATTGAGTTAGAGCTTTTGTTGAGTATAAACTACTACTTAATCTAATTAACGATGTAGATGTAATTTAGTTGGAAGAATCGCGAATCAATGTAGACTACTCAGTACATTATTAGTAAACATTTTTTCCAGGAATTGTCTATGATACACTATATATTGAAATATATTTTAGGTCTATCGTGAAGCAGTACAAATGTGCGGCTTTACACGCCCTGGTTGTGTGTTCGATTCCCAGTTGAGAATAGAAAATAATTCATTTTTTGATTTATTCGCTCTGGTAAGGCAAAGCAAGACGCGGCGTTGAGTTCCGGCAGATTACGAAAAATGCCTCATATGCGGCGGAACGTAAGGAACAGAACGGAGTGTCTTAACGCTAGGTTCTAAGCTTCCCCCTTTCTACCCTGTCCTGTGTGTGATAGCGTTAAACTGAGAAAAAATTATGAAAAAATATTTGTGTTTATAACTATGTAAGAAAAATATAACCATATATGAATTATTTAATATTAATATTAATATTATTTATTTAAAATTAAATAATTATTCGTATTATTATGTCGAAAGAATTGTAACCTAAAAATTGTTACTATATATGATGAGCTCAATTTAGACATAGATTTTTTCCTAACATCGTCACATGTACTTATTATACACGATACCGTACGTAATATCGTACATATAACTTGTGTAATATCATGTTATGAATAGGACTTTATTATTTATACTGAATTTTATTTGATTGTTTTGATTTTTCATCCATTAGAAATATATCATATTAGCTTTGTGTACTTTTCGTTTTAGTAAAAATTTATACAATATTACTGTATTGTATAAATTTAATAAATAATACATAGCGTATTTAAATCATTACTTCATTAATTCATATGGTATAAAAGTCCTAGACGTAGTGGGTACTTATTTTTCATAAATATGTATGAATTTTTCCAAAACAAAAAAAAAATTAAATTTAATATAATGCAGCTTATTTCAATATTATCACAATAATTGTATAAAAGAAGGATTGTTTTTATTTACAAAGTATTACGACATTCTTAGAAAAGGAAACCGATGAAATGCGAGTCGTATTGCCCTCTCTGAGGATTCCGTACCAATTTCAAGGTTATGTGATCGGGAAATACAGTTGATAAAAATGTACTACATTAGGTTAACAGGTATATGGAGTCATTTTGCATGACATGAAGTACCATTGTAAGCTTATAATAAATATTTATATCTTTATTTCTACGTAAGTTCTCATAAAGCATAATTTGGGAATTGTAGAGCTCCATAAGAACTACTTACTCACAGTAAATACTTTATAGGTTTCGATAACACATCGAATAAAGTTGACAAATTTAAGTTGGCAGGCGTTTTATATGAAATAAACTACAAATATACGTTTGTAATGTTTTTTCCACATTAATTTCAGTTTGATACATCTACACAACAGACAGATACATGGACAAACTGTCATTAAAGTCATTAATTACCTTTTGAAGTACGAAATCCTAAAAAAGATATTTCAAGTTATATAAAAAAACTTGTGCAGAATTCTGAAGTTCAACTTTACAATTGAAAATTATTATATAAGTTTCTAGTTTCTTATAAATGTATGTATGTTTCTATAAATGTAACGCAAAACAAATTTTAATGTACATATGCATACTTCTTTGGACATGTACTGAATATTACTGACATCGACAATAGGAAGTAACAATATTGCGATGAGGATTGAGGCAAGTATCCAATATTTTACAAATGCTTTCAAGTTCTTTGTCATATAGAAAAAAAAATTAAGTTTTCCACTGTATCGTTGGCAGGATACAGTAGATAAGAGACAATGAAGCGCCTAACGCTATGAATTCAGCATACCTCTTTCACCTTATCCATCGTCACTAACCTCTTTGTGTATACCTTCATGCACAATCTTTTAATATAACCCTTCTTTAGTATCGATTATATTTGTTTTCGAAGACAAACCGTGGCCTCTCCCACCTCTCTTACTTTCATAATTCATTCACTTGACTTGCCCAAAATACCTGAGCGCATTTTTCTACATCCTCGTGTCTTCATCCGCATATGCTAGGAAGACATCGCATCTCAACATCGCAGTTAAATATATTCATATTAGATTTTTTAAATAGTAATTTATTTATTGTAGTAAATGAAATAATAAATAAAATTATAACCGGTAAACATTAAAAAATAAAAAACGAAAAAATAAGCTTCTATATCAACGAAATTAAAAGATACGAGCATTTATGTACGGTTTTTGCTGTAAAATATATATAATTCATCCAATAATCAAAACATATAGAATACTTCTCGTGGTGTCACAAACGAGTACATCTACAGTTACAATGATTTGGTACGAATTAAGAAATTACACTACAAAAATATCAAAAATAAAATTAAAATTCTAAATGTCAAATAGTACTTAAACTTAACTAAAAATATGGACAGGCGGGACTTTCAAGCATAGCTTATCTAATGAGGGTTCTCGCTGACCAGCTTTGTTATTATAGTTTGAAATTAAATACATTGCCGTCAAGTGTACTGAAAATTAACTTTTACGATATTTTACTTTAAAAAACGCCTATTTTATGCTTTATTTATAGAAGCATTGTTAAGAAATAAAAATGTTAATATCCAAAGGCATTTTTCAAGAAAAATATTTTTATGGAGACTATCGACTTCTTTTATAGGGCTTGTTGTGGCGAAGGGCACAAGCATTTTGCTGTAAATGCGACAGGTTGTGGGTTTGATCCCTACTAAAGAAAATGAACACATACTCACGTCGGTCTTAGAATATATGATAACATCTTAGATTGTTATCATCTATAACATGACAAAAACAATCTAAAATGTTACTTTTAAAATACCTGTTCTTAAAGATTATATTTTAAATACGTACTTCGAACATGAAAGAAAGTATGAGTACCAAAACCAGTTTTAAAGTACAAAAGAAAGAAATGCTTTAGCAGTTAACACTTATAAAAGTGCCTTTAAAGAATGGTGAAGGATCCGTGAGAATCTCTTGAAGAATTTTTCACTCCTATTTTATACTTACTTTATGTATATTGTAAAATTTAAACTTTTCCTTTTAATTGATCGAGGAGATAGTTAAATTTTGATTGATCGATTATTTTTATATAAGAAGTTTTGTTAGAAACATAGCAAAACAGAATGGTTAAAATGAGTAAGATATTTTGATAATTTAGCTAAGATTTATTTAATAAAATATATTCATTGCTCTTCAAGGTACGTACTGATATTTTTTTTCTTACGTTTATTTATTTTTGCGTCATGCTGTGTGCCGTATGTTAGGTAGGTTAGAGAACGTAGTACTGTCCTTATCTTACGATTAATTTTTTCATATGGAAGAGCTTACAGTATAATTCTTACAATATAAAGATAGAGGAAACAACATTTTCTTTTTAAAACTAATTTTTGTTTTACGTTAAGTTTATAGAAAAGTTGTCATTGTCATGAATACGACATTTCTTATATATTATTTTGTTTTAAACTAAATTACATACGATAACAGTATGAAGTGTTGGTGTAAAATTCTCAGCACTCTACACTAACAGTACAAGAAATAATTGAATAAATACAAGTTTACATGTACGTTCTTTAAAAAAGTAAAAAGATTTTTGAAAAGTCTTAAATTCAGTGTTAGCGTTAGTAGAAAGCACTAGAGTGAGGGGTCGTGTACGCTAAGTAACGCTATTTGTAAAAGATGCATTTCATATTCTTCAAGCAGACGCGCATCACGTTCTAAGTAAATGTGTACATACTTTTAGTGAATCATAGAACCAACATAAATATATTTGTATACTAAGAAATATATTTTTATGGCTGTTGATCCGAAGACCGTTCGACGAACAGTTAGGAACTATAACATTTAATTTTTAGAAATTCTTAAAAGTAGGATATTATCGAACTTTAATATACTAAAAAAATATCATAATAAGTATTATTTGTCACAAAACAAGCACGCTAACTTAGATGGAAACGGAATGTATGTTAAAGGATGATGAAAGTGAAAACAATTTTTGGTATTTCAACATATACCCACGGATACATCCACGAATTCCGTTAAACTCACACGTTAATGTTTTTATTTACATAATATTTAATTATTTAGTATAATTAATGCTGCAGCTGAAATTTCTTTTAACATTATGGCGAATACTGATCAACTTTTGGCTTTACGTACTGTAGGTTTTTTTATTATTGTAAATTAATATAATACAGGTGTAAAATATAATTCAGGCCTTAGCCTTAATTATATTCATTTGAGCTTTTGTTCATCAAAGCTTTTTTGAAACTTAGGAATATGTATATACTTATAAATAATTTTAAGTTTCTTCGCAAAAAATATAATTTGGTTGTTGCGAAGTGAAGAGAACTTTCCGGCCTACGTTAAGCTAATTAATTATTAATATTATTTTGCATGAAATTTTACAACCCTTATGTTTATAAAAAAATATTCAATAGTTTAAATGTTTTGTACCTCAAAGGGAAAAAATGGATCACTTTGTCGAGCATCTGTCATGGCAACTTACTACAATATCATGTGGAGGTACCGAGTTGAAATTAATATAGTACACACAAAATCAA
The DNA here is from genome assembly GCA_018249855.1 of Eueides tales michaeli. Classification (NCBI taxonomy): domain Eukaryota; kingdom Metazoa; phylum Arthropoda; class Insecta; order Lepidoptera; family Nymphalidae; genus Eueides; species Eueides tales. The sequence goes on along the minus strand of DWMZ01006119.1, from coordinate 891 downwards.
GCTTCAATCAACATTTTGAAAAGACAAGATCTTCGCATTGTTTTTTCTATATTCTTATTTATTTGGAAGGGAATGATGGCATTGTATAACAAGGAATAATAATATAGCTTTTTTATATTATATAACAATATGATATAATAATCTACAATATATATCTCCAATTGAAAGTGATTATTATATTTTTTTTAACATATTGGTATTTTTTTGAGTTAATGCTCATACACTCGAATCGACGCGAATCGGTTCATTACGCCTTTTAAATACAATGTACCAAAATTAATAGTTTTTGTGGTGGACAAAATTGCTTTTATCTATTGGGTAACCTTCTTTAAAGCATCCTAGCATTAAAACTTTTGTAATTACCTTCTGTATTTTTTTATTCTTAATGTTGATATACGTACACTACAACCATGTATACGCAACCACTAGCAATCTAACTATGAACATGTGAATTTATACGACAAATATTATTAACAACTTTAATGCACCCAGGGACACTTCAACTATTCAAATTTAATGTAAAATAGGAAAAATAACATAAATTATATACTATAAAAAATCGAGACAGCTACTTCTATCTAAAGTTGTATTTATTATTTATGTTATTAACGTGTTGACATCTTTTATTTAACGACGACGTCACGTAAAGAATAAACCTTTAACTTATGATTGCTTTGAGATATAAGTGACATAAAGGGATGGACGTAGATAACATAAAATGATCCCATAAAGTACGCTATAAAGACAACGAAGCGATGATCAAAGGCTGTTCAGGGTAAATATGTCAGTGATACAATTCACGTTAACCTATCAAAGTGCATCGAACATTTTAATCTCCGGAGATGTATTGAGATATTTTGACAAGGGTATTTTAGAGACAGGCGTCAGCTC
>DWMZ01006118.1:0-10494 GCA_018249855.1 Eueides tales michaeli | reverse complement strand
ATATATATATATATATATATATATATATATATATATATATATATATATATATATATATATATATATATATATATATATATATATATATATATATATATATATATATATATATATATATATATGGATTGCTTGTTTCATATCAGGGTAGCTACCAACGCTACCCTTTTTGAATACCTGTCATAGTCCGGAGAGAACCGGTTGGTTCTTATTTATTTTTATTTATTATTATATATCCATGGAATAAACATTTTTTTTCTTTAGCTTCTCGCTGTATCCTGCACGAGGCAGGATAGGCAGAGGGACCCGGGAACCTAGTGTTAAGTCACTCCGTTCCACCACCGTTCCCCACTTTCCGCCAAATTTGAGGCGTTGCGTGTTGAGTGGCGGAACTCAACGCCACGCTGTGCCTTATTACCAGAGCGAAGAAATGAAACATTAAATATTTAAATTGAAAATATTAAATATTTCATTCACTGGGGATCGCACCCAGAAGCTGTCGGTTACAGTCACACGCTTGTGCCACTACGCCACGACAGGCCTCGATACATATGTATACGTATATATATACATAAAATATGTAAGCCCTAGTTTTTTTTAAATATTTCCATATTCAAACAGTATCTTCTGAATTTTATCGTACAATAATAACGTAACATTTTTTTTGTGTATTTGTAATAAATTATAACGAATAGCCAGAAGCTGTTTACAGTATCCGTAAATAGGCGCCTATTATTTCAATTTTTGAAAGAAATTAACAATATTTTGTTGAAGAAATTTCCAAACAGATATATTTACATAGAATTCTCGCTATTTTGTAATTTTTTTTTTTTTGAAATATAATACTACATAATTTATTTTAATAAAATAACTTTTCTACGTTTCTTATCTTTTACGATATTATTTTAAAAATATATTTTTAAAATTAATATATTTTTTACAACTTCACGTTTTATCCCGTGGCTGTATCCGGATAGGTAGAGGGAAATTAAGGCATTACAATGAAAATAAAAAAGAAGAATGCTTAAAAGATATTAGGTATTTAATTTCTTTGAATCTACACCCTGTCACGTTGTCACATCGCTTGTGCCCCTGCGTCACGACAGACCTCTAAAAAATGATAAATTGTAAAAATATATTTTTGAATTTAAAATACAGTTATTTGCTAAATACCTAAAAACCGTATAGTCATACTATACGTAAAAACTATTCTATTATATAAAAATATACTTATTATTATATGAAAATATCAGATTAATTTATTTAGAATATCCTTGAAAACTATATAGAGTTGAAAAATCATACAATTTTCTTTCAGCTTCTATCACACTGTGGTAAAGAGCTAAAGAGGATAAGAAGCTTAAATGTTCAACAAGCACAATTTTATGAGTCTCTACCAGACGATTGAAAGAAAATATTACATGACGCAAGAAAGTTTTTCCAAAGCTTTACATTCTTGCAACGCTTGGAATGAGCTTTAATATTGTTGAAAAGTTTCAGTTAATTCTAAGTTATTTGTTCATTTTCTTCATATTTTTTTTATTGTCTGTTTTCAGCTTCACAATGTATCCCGCACATGGCAGGGTAGGCAGATAGAACTTGGGAACCTAGTGTTAAGATAATCCGTTCCATTCCCCACTTTCCACCGAATTTAAAGCTTTGCGTGTTTGGCAAAATACATAATCGCGCTTTATTTTGTTACTAAAGAAAACATGAAAATTTAATATTTTCATTTTAACATTTAATATGCTTCTTTTGAAAATATAAAATTTTTCATTTCTCGGAATGGCAATCGTACTCACAACATACCACGTTTACAATCACACGCTCCTGCTACGATTGGCTTCAACTACATACTTTTAAATATTTTTTACCTAGTTAGCACATAATAGACCTAGATAAAGCCTAGGAACTTACAACTTGTCTAAATAAAATCTAAAAAATAAGTTTTAGTCACTCACTAAAGTATACTTCTAATTTTTCTTACTTTATGCCTAAGCTTCTAGATTTTTTGTCCGAAACGGCATAACGCTACGTTCTTTATATATTTTTCTCTTTTATCTATACTGTGTTCACAATGTTTGAGGCCTGTAGTGGCACAGCGGCACAAGCGTGTGACTGTAACCGACAGGTTGTGGGTTCGATCCCCACTCGAGCAAATTAAATATTTAATATTTTCAATTTAAATATTCAATATTTCATTTATTCGCTCTGGTAATAAGGCAAAACACGCCGTTGAGTTCCGCAGATCAACACGCAATGCCTCAAATTCGGCGGAAAGGGGGGAACAGAAGTGGAACGGAGTGTCTTATTACTAGGTTCCCAAGTTCCCTCTGCCTACCCTGCCATGCGCGGGATACAGCGTGGAGCTGAGAGAGAGAGAGTGTTCACGGTGGTGAAATAAGTTCTTTCCTCTTTTCTCTCTAACTACTCACTCTTGCTTCATAAATATTTTTTTCTACACTTTTACCATTCATTTCTTATGCGTGTGAAAGCCATATTATATTTCCAAGAGAGAAAATAACACTAACTAACAGATATCTAAAGTGTCGGTATATTTTTTTAAACTTAGCAAAACGAACGCAATATTGTGAAACTAAAATAAAATCGGACAAAGTCAATAGAGACGGAATAGAAAATGTTTGTCACAATATTCGCACGTTTCTAGTAGTAAATATCAATGGTAAGAATCAAATAGTTAAATTTAGTCCTAAATATTGTTATTCAAAAAATATAATGATATTTCATTTTTTTTGTTCTCACTCTCTTTCTGTATATGAGATGAAAACCTAATGTTAAGACACTACTTTCTACTTTTACAATCAATCATAAAATCCTAAAATAATTATACTAAAATGAGATTTTGTATGAGGTAATACAGAACACTTTATAAAACGAGAATAAAACATAAAGAAATAATCCCTCGATTATATAATGTAGAGCGCTTGTTTCAAAATCTACTTAAATCGTACTAAGATATATTTTTTTATTTCCACTAAATATTCTTTTAAAATGTTCTAACAGAAATTCCATCTATGAAAAGATACACGCTTCATCCATCAAAGTGAGCAGAGGCTATCTAGATCGATCGCACTTGTTAAGCTCATATATATTACAGTAAGAACGTCATTAATACTATTACTTGCCACTTAGGCGTTAAATTTGAAATATTTTTACTGTTTTTAAAGTATTAATTCACATTTAGGAAAGAAAAATAGTATTTTATAAGACGGGTTCGTTTAGAAAACGTATAAAAATCCAGTAGTATAAGTAGTTATGTGGCAGAACTCATCGCCACGCTTTTGCCTAACGAAAGAGACGAGAAGAAGAAGAAATTTTACTGTTAACGCAATAGGTTGTGGCTTTGATGTCCACTAAATAAAACGAAATATTCCATATTTACAATTTTAATATTTAATCAAATAAATAATATTTTTCAGCTTTATAATTATTATATTTATTAGAAAAAAAGTATATTGAAAAGTGGAGAACGGAACGGAGTGTCTTAACACTAGGTTCCCAAGTTCCTTCTGTCTATCCTGCCATGTGCGATTATGTGAGGTAACAATGACGTGCACAGTGTGAAAATGAGCGAGTCTCTAGATTAAAAAAGTATTACCTACCATATATATGTTATGTACTCGTATATATTGTATCTAAAATCTACCGAATCGATGTTCCACACCGTTTTCTCTATAAATTTTAAAGTGAACTATATCAATCTCACTTCACACGATAAGTGCATTTACTCGTTACTGCATCGAGCTGATATCGATTTCATGTAACTTTATAGAATATGAAAATATTCCATTATAAAGATACAATATGTTTAATTGGCACAGTTTGTAAAGTGTTTGTATGTATAAGTTTGATATAGTATAAGTTTGATTCGCAGTCGGAGTAAATTTAAATTCGAAAAGTTTAGTGTAAATTATTTCATTTCTTTATTTTAAATTGAAAAGCAAAGAATAAAATGTGGATATTTTGTAGTTAATAATTTTGCTAAAATATTGTAGTAGTAATAATTCAATTAGAATTCAATAAAAAAATATATATTTTTCAGCTTCACGCTATATCCCGCACATTTCAAAGTAAACAGAGGCAGCCTGAAAACCTAGTGTTAAGGCACTCCGTTCCATTCCCTACTTTCCGCCGAATTTCAGGCATTGAGTAATGAACTCTACGCTGCGCTTTGCCTTGTTATCAGACCGAAGTAATGAAAATATATATATTTTTTCATATGAAGATATTAAGTATTTCATTTCTTCAAGATGGTATCGAATCCACAACCTGTCACGTTTTCAATCACACGCTTGTGCCACTACGCCACGACATACCTCTGCAAACGATAAATTATAAAACATATTTGTGAACTTAAAAGACCTAATCCTAACAAACGTAAAAACTATTATAAATTAAAAAATATTCTTATTGTTACATAAAAATATCAGATTTATTTTTTTCAGAATATCCTTGAAAGCTATATAGAGTTGGAAAATCACACAATTTTCTTTTTCACACTGTGGTAAAGAGCTAAAGAGGATAAGAAGCTTAAATGTTCAACAAGCACAATTTTATGAGTCTGTAGAACCAGACGATTGAAAGAAAACATTCCTTGACACAAAAGATTTTTCTAAAGCTCTACATTCTTGCCATGCATGGAGTGAACTTAAATATTGTTGAAATATTTCAGCATATTTTTTGTTTGAGGATTTTTTTTTAGTTTCACTCTGTATCCCGCCCATGGCAGATTAGGCAGAGGAAATTTGGTAATCTAAAGTTATTCCGTTCACCACTTTCCGATGAATTTCAAGGAAATGGCGGAACTCAACATCGCGCTTTTGCTTGTTACCAACGGAGAAATAAAAATATTATATGTTTTTTTTGAAAATATTAAATATTTCAATACTAAATTTAAAAACGTAAAAAAATTTGAACGAAGCAGGATTTGAACCCGCTCCTCTTGGAAACCGTCCAAGCGCTCTGACCACTAAGCCATTCCTTCTCACCGAGCTCCGTTGAACGTCGTTTTATACGCTTGTTACAACTTATTTGCTATTTGTTAAATATTTTTACTATTTTTAAAGTGTTATTACACACTTTCGAAAGAAAAATACTACATAAAATACTTAAAAGGAAAGAAAAAAATATTATTTTTAAAGTGTTATGACACTAAGTGTGTCATAACACTTTAAAAATAATAAAAATATTAAATATTTCATTTCTTCTAGTGGAAATCGAACACAGTACTTGCCGCGTTTACAATCACACGCTCCTACAATAAGCTTTAATTCCTTAATTTTAAATATTTTCTAACTAGTTAGCAAGGGGCACCGTACATAATAAAAGCAGATAGATCCTGGGGATTCAAATAAAGATACCCTGTGACATTGACACATCGTTGGGAGGTGGAACTCAACGTCACGTAAAATGATAATAATCAAAATACGGCTAACTATTACCACTTTTTACACAATTTCTGAGTCTTCATTGTTTAAGCCTTAGAATATGAAATATTTTCATTATTATCTATATTTAAAGTCAAGAACTATAAACTATTATCATATAGTAGAATTTAAACTGCTATTTACAAAGTTTCGATTTTAGAATCCAGTTTTAAAAAAGTAGTAAGATTTAAACCCTCCTCTAAGACGGCACGTGCAATCGCTCTAACCAATTAAGATATTGCCATTTTGCTTCTGCCTTGGAAGTTAAAGATATATAACATTTAATTTATTTCCTTTTATTGCTTAATTTTAGATTATTTACTACTAGTGATTTACTTCGCTTGAAACACTATTTAATTTACTAATCTCGATAACTTTTGTATTCTATAGACATTATCACTTTTAAGATTAATTTTAAAAGCAAAAAAATGTTGAATTATTATTTTGAGTTGATATACTGATATGGCTTTTTAATTTATTAATAGATCAAAATATAAAAAAAACACTAAATGTTTAGGGAATGTTGCCAACATATAATACTGGAAAACTAAATTTTAAACTAGATTTCAAAAAATTTTTTTTGATTATTTACAACTTTTTTTTAATTAAAAAAAAGACAATATTTTAGGCATTATCACAGTAGTAAACGTTACATTTTACGATTTTTTTAATGTGTCTTCCATGTACCCACAAACAGTAATCAGTGACAGATTTGTTATAAGTTTAGACAATTCCTTACGTTTCGACATTAAATAATTACAACTTGTCTAAACACAATCTAAAATATGAGTTTTAGTTACTCACTAGACAATACTTCTAATTTTCCCTATTTTACGCTTTATATTTGAACTTCGAAATTCTTTCCATCAAAGAAAACGTTCAAACACTACTTTCTTTATGTACTTTCCTCTTGTATCTGTATACTGTGTTTTCTATTGTGAAATAAGTTCTTTGCCAACCTCTCTTACCACTCACTCTTGCTTCATAATTTTTTTTGCTACACTTTTACCATTCATTTCCTTGGCGTGGTAAAGCCATATTATATTTCCAAGAGAGAAAATAACAGTAACTAACAGATAACTAAAGTGTCAGTATACTTTTCTAAATTTGCAAAACGAACTCTATATTGTGACATTAATATAAAATCAGTCACAAAGTCAATAAATATGGAATAGAAAATATTTGTCAAAATATTCTCACGTTCCGACGTAACTGTCAATGGTAAGAAATAAATAGGTATCATTTAGTCCTAAATATTGTTACTGGAAAAATTTAACAATGACAATTTAATTTTTGTCAATTTGCCGTCTCTTTGTTAAAAATAATGTACTAAATTTAAAAACGGACGGATGGCTTAGTGGTCAGAGCGCTTGAACGGTTTTCAAGAGGCGCAGGTTCAAATCCTGCTTCGTCCAAGTTTTTATACGTTTTTAAATTTAGTATTTTTCTTTCCTAAGTGTGGAATAACACTTTAAAAATAGTAAAAATATAAAAATAATGTTTTTAAAATACAATGATATTCAATACTAAATTTAAAATCGCAAAAAAATTTGAACGAAGCAGGATTTGAACCAGCGCTTCTTGGAATCCGTCTAAGCGCTCTGACCAACTAAGCCTTACCAAGTTCGTTACCAAGCTCCGTCGAAATTTTTATACGCTTGTTATTTTTACGTTTGTAAATTTAGTATTTTTCTTTCCTAAGTGTGGGATTACACTTTAAAAATAGTAAAAATATTTAATAAATAGAATTCCCTCTTGCCCAACGATAATTCTAACAAATTGTCTTTGGGTAGCGGAAATCCCCACAGAGATGCTAACAACATAAATAAGTTGTAACAAGCGTATAAAAATTTCGACAGAGCTTGGTAAGAACGAATAGCTTAGTTGGTCAGAGCGCTTGGACGGATTCCAAGAGGCGCGGGTTCAAATCCTGTTTTGTTCAAATTCTTATACGTTTTAAAATTAGTATTAATTAAAAATAGTAAAAATGATATTTAATTTTGCGTGTGCTTACTCTTTCTCTGCTTATACAAAAATACTAAGAGAAGATGAAAATCAAGTGTTAAGACACTCCTTTCTACTTCAACAATCAATGTTTATCGAGTATTACAAGTTTTTATTTTGGTTACCATAATTTATTAAAACTAAAAATGATTATTTGTATATCATCTTAATAAATACAAAATACTTTTTAAGACGAGAATAAAACATAAAAAAACAATACCTAGATTATGTAATATATATCGCTTGTTTCATAATCCACTTAAATCGAACTAAGATATAATATTTTATTCCCACTGAATATTCTTTTAAAATGTACTTACAGAAATTCCATCTATGAAGAGATACACGCTTCATCCATCAAAGTGACCAGAGGCTATCTAGATCGATCGCACTTGTTAAGCTCATATATATTACAGTAAGAACGTCATTAATACTATTACTTGTCACTTAGGCGTTAAGTTTGAAATATTTGTACTGTTTTAAAGTGTTACATTACATATATTATAGAAAAATACAAATTTAGTAATGGGGTTCAAATCCTAACATGGATTTATTTGAAAACGTATAAAAATCTGAATATAACGGCTCAGACGTTTTCAAAATAAGTATTAAAAATTAAAATAAGTATGTATGTTTTTTAAGACGCCTGTCGTCACTCAAGAGCACAGACGTGTGACAAGTTATGGGTTCAAACGCTACTCGAGAAAATTAATTATTTATTATTTTTTCTTCAATTTAAATATATAATGCTTTCATTTCTTTCCTCTGGTAAAAGGCAAATCGGGGTTAAGTTTCGCCTTTCAACACGTAATACCTCAAGTTCGGCAGAAATTGGAACGGAGTGTCTTAACATTAGTCTATGAGTGGAGAGCGTAGTGTCGTAGCACTAGATTAAGTCTACTTACCTCAAAAAGAGTAATATTTCTTATGTGTATTTAAAATGAAATAATTTATCTATTAAAAAAAACTGCTAAATGCCACAAAGCTTTATTCAAAATAGGTAGCGGATTTACTTGAGCCTAATCCGGCGTAAGGGCGATAGCTGGGCAATGTTCAAACTGTTGACAACGTGTACATGTACATGTACTGGCATGTGCATGTTTCTGCTTGTATAGGTTGACTTGACGTAGCCTAGATTATTTTGTATTGATATTTTGTAGATTATTAATAAATTTTACATTAAATTACATATGTTTTTATGAAAAGAATTGAAAAAATTAAAGATACCAACAAGAAAAATGTGAAAGATGGAATATTTCATATATCAAGATTGTATAATATGATCAGGAGAAACAATATAGGCAGCAGTTCCAAAATATTTTTCTTATTATTCAGATCTAACTAACTGATAATACAGAACAAACACGTTATGTAAAATACCGTAGAAAGTCTTAATTATCATTTAAACCACGACTACTTTTATAAAAAAAAGACGTGAATTTTTATTTTTAAATTGTAATTTGATTGCAAACGATAACAATCGATAGCTGCGCGTTTGACTCCTAATAAATCATTTAATTTAGTATAGCAAGATAAGCAGTAGCAACCTTTTCGTAGTAGATTGATTTCGTCCTATTTCTAAATTTCAGACATTACGTGTTAAATGACGTAACTTAACACAGCGCTTTGTCTTGTTACCAGAGTGAGAATACAATAATAATGAATTCCACCCGATTATGAAACGGATGACGTTTACAGTCGAATGATATAAAAAAACAGTAGTTTTTATCAACGCTTGTGCGGCCTTTTTAGTCTATACACTCATAGAGTTCAAATCAGTTTTGAGATATAAATTTAAAAAAAAGAACTATTATATCAGTAACATGTATATTCGCATCTCGCATCTCCACAGTATAGAGGATAAATAAGAATATTATTGAAATACTACTTTTTAATTTTATATAATAAATCATATCATACTTAGTATTTACATATATATATATATTATGCTAGAATTGTTTTTAATATGGTATGGTATGGTATACTGTACTTTTTTCTTTATAAACATAAAGAAAAAAAGTAAATTGGTTAAGCTGTTTCTGGGATTAGCGTGAACAAATGTACAGAAAACCAGATTAAATCATTGTTTTTGGTTATATCAGGTTATTAATGCCATATATAATTTAGACATATTTTTTATGTATCTTCCTAGTACAGACACTGGTCTGTTAATATTATAAATATAGAAATAGATAACATTTTGTCAAATTATACAAAATCAAAAATTGCTAACATTACAATTAAAAGTCACATCAATGATCGATATCAGCACAAATACCATTTATTTTTGCCAAAATCAGTAGCACATCCATCTCCTACAAAAGCGGAGTAATGAACTAATTTTATATCATCATAATCAGGACCGTTCGCTTCTTTTATTAGAACACTAGTTGCATATGAGTAAATATGACTATTTTTTTTAACTTAACACTGAAACTCGCTAATGGAAATGTAGTCCGGAAAACAGGCCGGTAGGAAAACTGGGGATTGAACGCACAATCTGTCACATTAACAGACGGACACGTGGCATAAGGCACTGTGCCATGACATTAAATTATGCGTGTGGCATAGGGCTCTATGCCACGATATTATATTATGCGTATCGACTATCAAAATATTCAATATGCGTGATGCATAAATTTTAATTTACAACATGAAATACACAATTCTCATAATTCTGATGGCTATCAAAGCGCGTTAATCAGTTTCGTAGATAATACGGGAGCTGCAAATGTATGGAATTTAAATTATATCATTCATTTTATATAGTGCTTTACGATTGCTGCAAGCATATGAATTGTTTTAGATATATTTTGAGTTATTTACTAAAAAAAAAACTGACTTACTAAAAGTATAAATTGCCTATCGTGGCGCAGAATCACGACCATGTGACTGTAAACGCAATAGGTTGTTGGTTCCATCCCCACTCGAGGGTGTGAAATATTTAACATTTTCAAATTAACTATTTAATATTTTTATTACAATAAACCAAAAGGCGGTGTTAAGTTACGACACTCAATAAGCAATGCCTCAAATTTGGCGGAAA
>DWMZ01006117.1:0-10495 GCA_018249855.1 Eueides tales michaeli | reverse complement strand
TTTGCTTTGTGAATGACAGACAATGCACCCCTCGGACTGTCAAAAATTTCCGCAGAGTAGGTAGAGGGAACCTGGGAACCTAGTGTTATGACGCTACATTTCCCCACTTTCTACTAAATTCTTGAATATTGCATTGAGTTTCAGAATTTAACTTCAAACTTTGCCCAAATTTTTTAATTAAATAGGTATTAAATTTAAAATGTGCATTCCCTCGGGAGGAAAAAAAAGAAAAAAACCATATATGTATGTGATAATCACCACATTATAATTTGTCTCCTGTAAAAAATTAAGTACAAGATTAGCGCGGACTGGCAGATTATTTTGTAGATTAATATAGTAATTAGGTTGTTTGAAGAATGATAAAAAAAACGCTTCTACAGTACGGTTAGCGAGTAATGGCCGCATTGAATGCAGGTTTTCTCCAACATCTGCGCTATATTTACTTACTCGGGAATAAACATGAGGCCTGTTGTGGCGCCAGGGCACAAGCATGCGACTGGTTGTGGGCTCGATCCCCACTTGAGGAAATGAAATATTTTTAATATTTTTAATTTAATTACTCAATGTTTTCATTTCTTCGCTCTGGTAACAAGGCGTGGCATTGACTTCCGCCAGTCAACACGCAATGCCTCAAATTCGGCGGAAAGTGAGGAACGCAACGGAGTGTCATAGCACTAGGTTCACAAATTCTCCAGAAACCCTGCCTTGTGCGGGATTCAGAGTGAAGCTGAGTGAGAGAGTGAGTAACTTCTTAGTGGCCACGGCTCGTTAACTGTACTATACTTCTTTGATACTAGTAACAACATTATTTGTGTAGAAATTAGAACGGAAAATGGAAAATGGATGTTATTCCTGTTCCGTTAGATACTTTTAGAAATTCTCTTGTATTACTTTCTCTCGATTGGGACTTTTCTTAATATTTTTTTTTAATTTTTTATTACACTTTTGAAATATTATTAATATATAACTTCCTAAATTCAAAAGTGTCGTTTCTCCGTAGTTTTTGTGAGTGATAGAATGTTTTATATAAATTAAAATAATTATAAACATGTGGGCATGTCCAAGATTTTCCAATTCAGTGTTCAAAGTGACATTTGCGTAAAATTGTGAGTGTTTCTAAAAAAAATGGCAAAAATGGAGCAAGAGACGGACGTTATTTTCTCTGCCAAGTACAAGGAGAAGAGTAGAAGGAGATCCAGCATCTTTTCTCTTCTCAAAAGGCAAAAGAAGCTGACGAGACAGTATTCGGAACCTTCCAAAATGACTAGCAGAAAGTTCTCAGTGGATTCAGCATTTTTGAATCATTTGAATCAAGATTCTGATAAAGTTAACGGTGATGCTGTATTGGATCTATCGCCTTTTGGAGGTTAGTTCAATTTTGGGGAAAACCTTTGATTATTCCTATGATAAATACATAAATGTAATTGAGGAAATAAAATATATATTCTTTTTTATAAATCGTGTAAAATTGTTAACGTAACGAGTTTAGAACCTGAGCAACCTCTTGCAAACCGTCTAAGCGCTATGACCAATAAGCTGTATGTTCACTTTGGACAGTTCCTAATGGGCGCGGGTTTAGTTTCGCTACGTTAAAATTTTATATAGATTTTCTCAGGACATCAACCATAAAACATATTTGAGACCTGTCTTGGCGCAGGTGCATAACCGTGTGATTGCGAAGACAACAGGTGTGAAGTTGTGGGTTCGATGCTCGCTCGAAGAAATTAATTATTTAATATTTTTAAATGAAATATTTAATATTTCCATTTCTTCGCTCTGGTAACAAGGTAAAAGCGCGGCGTTGAGTTCCACCACTCAACACGCACCACCTCGGAAAATGGAGAACGAAATGTCTTAATACTAGGTTGCCGATTTCCTTCCCAAAAAGAAAAAAAAGTGAGTGTATGATATTACTTTAGTCATTTTTGTTATTATTAGATTAAACTGAGGGTATTGTCACACACACACACTTTTTTTTTAAATTTCAAACGTATTTTATGCTATTAATATATTTTTCGTTGTACAAATGTTTTTGTTAATGAAATTAGTTAAGTATTGAAAAAAACAAAGGGAAACTTTCCAATAATTAAGTCCACATATACAAAGAAAAAAACTCACGACCAAAAAATCACTGATCTTACCAAAATATTTGTCGTAAACTGTTGATCTGTAAAAGACTTATTCTTTGTCTGTATATGTACTGCGTCACACTGTATCCCCCAAGAGGAAACTTGGGAACCTAGTGTTACCACTTTTCACCTCTTGAATATATCATTTTCGGTAATTCCAAATTATAATTTTTAGTCTCCGTATTATAATCTCTACATCATTAATTTTTATGTTCACGCTGTACATAGCAGCGAGGGTAGATAGGGAAACTATTACTGAGACATTCCATACCCCATGCGTATCTCTGTTTTTAGAGACATTACACAGAGTAACGCATAAAAAATAAATAATTCCCTCGAGTAGAAATCGAGGCCTGTCGTGGCGCAGCGGCACAAGCATGTGTCTGTAACCGACAGGTTCTGGGTTCGATCCCCAGTCGGGGAAATGAAATATTTATTATTTTCAATTTAAACATTTAATGTTTCATTTCTTCGCTCTGGTAATAAGGCAAAGCGCGCCGTTGAGTTCCGCCACTCAACACGCAATGCCTCAAATTCGGCGGAAAGTGGCGAACGGAAGTGGAACGGAGTGTCTTAATACTAGGTTCCCGGGTTCCCTCTTCCTACCCTGCCTCGTGCGGGATACAGCGTGAAGCTAAAGGAAAAAAGAAAAGAGTAGGAATCGAACTGAGAACCTTTTTTTTGACAGCCAGACGACTTGTCCCACTAAGGGTCACAGAAAGTGTTAAAGCCTTGTTATCACTATCACTAAAGACACAAGGTTTCAGTAATTATATCTCCAAAACTAATATTTGTATTGAAGTTGACCTTATCAACACTTAGACTATCTGTTCTGCCTTCATTGTTTATGCGTCATCTTTTGGTTAGTAGTTTTTGTTTGTTCAACTGTTATTTGCTTTTAATATTTGAATAGGAATTGAAGCTGTTACCTTGGGTGTTGTGGCGTCATGTTGTCTTGACACGGCCACGGAGGGTAGAAGGGTTGTGTGCTCGATTTATATTTTAGGGTATTATGTTTTATATGTCTTTTTTCTTGGAACTTTCTGGTAACGACAGTGAAGGACAGCGTTCAGGATTTGTAGGGAAAGTGAGGAACGGATGGGTCCTATGAGCACTATGTTCCCGGGTTCCCTCCTATATGGTAGATACACCGTAAAGCAACAGATAAAAATTTAAAGGCAGCTCTCTTTTCTCCAGAACTGTCTTCTAAGTCGGTGGTGTTTTCCTGTAGGACTTAAGGTTATTAAAAGCATGGTCTAATTGAATAAAGAATATTTAAATTTTAATGTTTATCAAATATTTAAGTAGAACGCTGCATGTTCTTTATAGAGTTCATAAATTTGGTTTTCTCATTAAGTCCGATTTTATTTTAAAAGTTTATTTATGTGATCTAGACATAGACAAATTGCATCGTTGATTTTTGTAATTAATTCTATTTAGACAAAAAAGTGTAGAACGATATATTTTTTATTTTCAGCTTCACGCTGTATCCTGCACATGGTAGGCTAGGCAGAGGGAACTTGGGGGAACCTAATGTAAAGACACTCGGTTCCGTTCCCCACTTACCGATGAATTTGATGCAATTCATGTTTAGTGGCGGAACTCCTCGCCACACTTTGCCCTGTTAGCAGAGCGAAAAATTTAAAAGATTAAATATTTCATTTCCTCAAGTGGGAATCGAACTCTCAACCTGTGGCGCCTGTGCCTCAGTGCCACAACAGACAACAACGATATAATTTTATTTACTTCTTTACAACTGATGACGTAAACTGTAGAAAATGTTACAAGACACAATTATAATTCTATATAACATTGCCTCTTTTTTGGATTTTTTAATATTTATTATACTAGTGGAGCACGTCATGGCGCTGAGGAACAGCGTGTGACTGTAAACGTGACGGTTGTGCACTCGATTCCCACTTGACACAATAATTCTATTATTTTATTTGTCCGCTTTTGTAACGAGACAAAGCGCGGCGTTAAGTTCCAGACGCTCCGTTCCACTACCGTTCCCCATTTTCCGCCGAATTTGAGGCATTGCGTGTTGAGTGGCGGAACTCAACGCCGCGCTTTGTTTTATTACCAGAGCGGAGAAATGAAACATTAAATATTTAAATTGAAAATATTAAATATTTCATTTCCTCGACTGGGGATCGAACCCAGAACCTGTCGGTTACAGTCACACGCTCGTGCCGCTGCGCCACGACAGGCCTCAAACACAGATTTATTCTGATTATATTAAGCTAGGCTGAGCTTCACACTGTATCTTCCACATACTAGGGTAGACGGGTGTGTGGTGTGACGGGTGTCTGTAAACCAAACGAAGACAGACACTCTCATTTCCATTAATGCACTAGCACAAATGTAGGAAGAGAGGAGGGAAAGAGTTAGAGTGAGGAAATTAAAATACGAAATATTTCAATTCCTCGAATAAGGATCCAACTTCACACGCTTGTGAACCTCCGCCCCGAAAGGCCCTTGTCGATATATTATATACTCAAAATGAAAGAAGCCTTACTCAGAAATAGCATTGGTCTGTGAAAAAATACGTTTTATCGTAAGGCAACTACCCTTTTCGGAAAAATTGTCCGAGCGGGTTACGTGATACTCATGGACAAACCCGATTCCGACCCGTGAGCATAATATTGATCGTTAATAATTCTTATAAAACTCTTAGTAAACTCTTCGGTGCTCCTATATCTTGAACCATTGGCTGAGGGAGGGATTCTTCTGCCGAAGAACTAGGAAGCGGCCTTATTATTACAATTCAGATTTTTTATCTTAGAAATATATATTTTTTGGATGAAAATCTCACCGTTTGAACATTACAAATTTTGAACATGTATAATTTGGGAGAAGATAGAAAAATCTTTGTTATTTTAAATAATATTATTATGAGCATATCGAGAATTTAACATACTTTATAGTAATGCTAGAAGATTACGCTCCTTTATCTTTTTAATTGTTTTTATTAATTACACATTATTTGTACAATATTATTCTCATTTTTACAATAATGGTAAATATGTTGTTAAAGTTATAGAATTTTAATTTAAAGCTAATCTAGTTTGCTAGTAACGTACAACCAAAGAGATCTTTCGTTTCAAAGAAGAATGTAAATTTTCTTAGTTAACCATTCTCTTTTAAAGATCCGTAAGTAAATATTGCTAAAACAAATATTCCGCTAAAACTTATATCATTATATACGCTAAAAGCCATAAATTCCTGCTAAAATCCAACCACTCGCTAACAAATAGCACGTCCCATAGAACTAGCAGGTGCAGCTTCAGACACGGACAGCGAGGGGTCCAGACCTGGTATGACGGAGCCCCAGGCCTCCGAGGACCCGGCTCTCAGGAAACAGGACATCCTCGCCAGGATAGAGAGCTCCTATGTTGAAGATCCTGACAGGGAGATTGGTGTGGTAAGGGATTTCGATAGTTTTGTGCCTCCATTCTGAAGAATTAGTTTGGCTATAATGTTTTTTAGATTTTGTTAAATTTTATTATATATTTATAAAAATGATGATGAATAATGATGAGGAATGTTAAATATTTTAATTTCTGTGCTCTCGTATCAAGGCAAAGTGCGTTGCGTTCAGCCACGTAACACGGAATTCCTCTAATTTGGCGGAAAGGGGAGAATGGAACGGGAGTGGAGGAGAACTTAACACTAGGTACCCAAATCCCTTCTGCCTACCTTGGCAAGTGCGGAATACAGCAAGAGTAAAAATTATCATTTTCTTGGTCTGGTCTGGTATCTATAACACACAATGTAGCGTTGAAAAGCATTAAAAAGTAATACTTATGTAAAGCCTCCAAGTTAGGGTGGAGACGGAGTGTGTTAATGCTTTGGCCCCTACTATCTTTATTTACGGGAAAAAGCGTGAAACTGCTTGTGAATGTAATATAATGAATGTCTCTCACCTTTTTGGTACTTTAAATTTAAATTTAAAGTACCAAAAAGGTGAGAGACATACCAAATTACATTTTTTACTGCATGTTTTTTGTAGCTCATCCACCACCCTGTGTCCCGTCTAATACCGTACAGGCGGAGGGAACCTGGGAACCTAGCGTTAGATTTCGGTCTCATTAGGATATTTCCGTTCCCCATTTTCCACTGAAATGACTGAATTCAACGTAGCGCTTTGCTTCTTTACTAACACGACGAAATTAATTAAATATTCATTTCTCTAAATGGAAATCGAGCCAATAATAGCTCTTTGTAATAACAAATACATCTACATTTATCTATCTGCTATATCTCTATCTTTCAAGGCGGGAGAGTTAGTAGAAGAAGTAGCGGAGGAGAACAAATCGTTGCTATGGTTCCTACTGAAGCAGGTGAGGCCAGGCATGGACCTGTCCAAGGTGGTGTTGCCCACATTCATATTGGAACCCCGATCGTTTCTCGACAAGCTCTCGGACAATTATTATCATGCTGATTTGTTGGCGCAGTAAGTATTTCTCTTTCAGTTTCACGCTGTATCCCGCATACAGCGGGTTAGGCAGGGGGGAATTGGGAACCTAGTGAAATATTGGTTTCGTTTCTCACTTACTGTCAAATTGTGGCATTGCGTGTAGACTGGTGAAACGCGACGGTGCGCCTTGCCTTGTTAACAGCGCGAAGAAAGGAAAATATTAAATGTTTCATTTCCTCACACATCTTATCACGTTTACACAAACACACACACACACACTCAAATTAAACTATTTTTAATTTGGCTGAAATTTCAGCCCTCAATGTATAGATATTGTCTTAAAAGTCCTATATTATTAGAACAAGAATGTAATTGAGATAAGTAAATACAATTGTGTAATTCAAGCGGGCGAAGCTGCGGGCAGTTCGCCAGTGTAGCAATAAATTTAAGCGGACGAAGCCGTGGTGAGCCGCTAGTATTAGGTATATGTTTATAAGTATGGCCATCAAACTCATGGCCATTACGTGTTAAATTGGAAACGTCATACTTTGGAAAATTATTGAAAAATATTAATAATTGTATTCTATTGTTTTTCTTTTATTTCACTTAGAATTTTTAGCAAAAAGTGTTGCATCTTTTTTGATTTATTATGTATTGTGAAATTAATACACTTTTTACGCGACAAGTTGTCAGTTCGATCTCTGCTAGTAAATTGAAATATTTGATATTTTCATTTTGCTAACAAGGCAAAGCGCGGCGTTGAGTTACATCACTCAACTTGCGATGCCTTAAATTTAGGGGCAAGACACTAGTTTCCCAATTTCCCTCTGCCCACCTGCCTTATGTGCGGGATACAGCGTGAAGCTAAAAAAAAAGTATTATTCTGATATATATGGTACATTACTGTACAGTTATGTAAATAAGTTGTGTAAGTACTTTTAGCGTTAGAGTGGAACAAACATACATACATACACTTTCACACTTATAATATCAGTAGAATGATGAAAACTTATTTAATAGTATTTACCTTACTCAGCTTCACGCTGTATCCCGCACATGGCAGGGAAGGTGTAGGGAACTTGGGAACCTAGTGTTAAGACACTCCTTACTTAACTCTTAAAATGAGGCATTGTGTTTTGTCGCGTTTACAGTCACACGCTTCTACTACAGGTTTCATTAAAATTGATTAACAATTATGCAACTAATATAAATATATTCTTTAGTTGCTCTTTTTTTTCATCACTTACCGCCTAAATTGAGGCATTTGTTTTTTAAGTAGCGGAGCTTAACGCCGCGTTTTGCCATGTTACCAAAGGGAAGAAATGAAAATATTATATAGTATTCACCATAATTTTGTTGATGTCTATAGATTTTTTTTCAATTCCAGGGCGCAAACAATGGAGGACCCCTACCAAAGGTTCAAAGGGGTTCTAAAATGGTACCTATCAGGGTTGTACCGTAAACCCAAGGGTTTAAAGAAGCCGTACAACCCGGTTCTAGGGGAAACGTTCCGGTGTTGCTGGCGACACAAGAACAATGAATCCTATACATATTATATAGCTGAGCAAGTAAGTGTGGTTGTTTTGAGGTTTTCACGCCTTATCACGCTTAAAACAGCGTGGTTTCACGCCTTATCACGTTTATGTGTGATTATTCGGTGGGAATTTGATTGATTTGTGTAATAATGTTAGTGTTGATATTTAATTTGAGACCAAAAGGTTCAGATACTTTAACTTATTGATCAACCATGCTTTATATTTATTTACATATCTTTTGAGGTTTATTTTCTTTGCTTCAAGCTGTATCCTAGACAAAGCATATATAGAAAGCGGGAATTCTGTACCCTGGGGAGACCCATAAGAAACTCCGATTCCATTATGACCATATTCTTTAAGCATTGCGTGTTGAGCGGCGCAACTCAACGCCGCGCTTTATTTTTATAGCAGAGCAAAAAATTTAAAATATTTATTTATTTATTTATTTATAACTTTATTTGTACACCACACATATATATTTAAAAAAAAAACTTAGACAGATAGATAGATCTTTATAATAAAAGAGACATATTATGTGCAAAAAGGCGAGGCTAAATAGCCATCTCTTCCAGATAACCTTTTGGGCGAAAAGATACCAATATTGAAATTAACAGGTAGGCGGTGGAAGTAAAAACGTAACAGATTAACAAAAGTAATAAATATTTCATTTTTTCTCGAATCGAGTCGATATCGAACCCACAACCTGTCACGTTTGACTGTAAACTTGACACGCTTGTACCCCTGTGCCATGACAGGCCTTTACCTGTGGTTCTAATGTTTTTTTTTTAATTTGCAGGTATCCCACCATCCACCCGTGTCTGCCTTTTATATATCTAATAGGAAAGAGGGATTCGTTATAGAAGGCAGTTTACTAGCGCGGTCTAAGTTTTATGGTAAGTGAAAACAAACAAAAATACATCCAAACAAACATATATACACACAAACAAACAAAGAAACAAACAAACATACATACACAGAAACGAATACGCAAACAAACAAACATACATGCACACAAACAAAGAATCAAAGAAACAAAAATACAAAAAATCAAACAAACAAACATACATACACGCAAACAAACAAAAAAATAAACAATGAAACATACATACACACAAACAAAGAAAATTGTAAATAAAAAAGAACCCCAGCTCTAAAAAATTGTATTTTTGTCTTGGAAAAGCATTTGTAGCTCTTAAACTGATAATCTGATTTCTATAAAACATAGCTGAATCCACCAAATCGGTCAATTATTCAGGAGCTACGGTGGTGCAGACAAATACACGATAGTTAACTGATACTGATACTGACACACATACAGACAATATGTACAGACACAAAGACACACAGCCATATACAAACACACAGAGACAGACAGACACACACATACAGACAGAACAACACACAGGCATACAGGTCAAACTTATAACTTATGTATGTTTTAGCGTTGGGGGCTAAAAAGGTAAATTACATTAAAATTAAATATATATATATAAAATTGTTGTCTCTTTTTGTATTGAATTTTCAATTGTATAGGATTAGTTTAGCTTATTAATTGATCAAAATATTTTATTTTTGAAGATTGCTTATGGTATTTGCTTTTAATACAAGTTTAATATATATTTTTTTCAGTTTAAAACTGTATCATACACAACAAATTAGGCAGAGGGAACCTAATAAGGCACCGTTCCCACCGTTCCCCTTTTTACGTTGGAAGTAAAACAAACAAAGGATAATTAATTTCAATTTATTATCTGTCACTTGACATTGACAGTTGACATAACAATATATTATCTATGTTCTTTTTTTTTTAAGGAAATTCGACGTCAGCCATACTAGAAGGATGCGCCCGGATCCACCTACTGAATTGGGGAGAAACATATTTAACCACTGCGCCATATGCGCATTGCAAGGGCATCGTTATAGGAACACTTAGTATGGAATTGGGTGGCAAGGTGAGCGGGTTCGAATTCATGTTTTTTTTTTTAATTTATTTTTGTTTGAGTTTTTTTTTATTGGAATTTGAAATATGTGTATAGATTAGCGGCGCTTAACGCCACAACGCCACGATTACAAATTATTCATGTTTATCACGCGTTATTTTTACTGGTGAGCGCTGCAAATTTAAATATGGAGATTTTGTTCAATTTTTAGGGCATGTATCTTCTTCGTGAAGCACACTCTTATCAATGCACATTATATTTGTATTCTATAGTATAGTATAGTAGTATCTAGTTGTAGTACCATGCCTCCGTGGCGCAATCATCCAATATGGATGTACAGGAGATGGTCGCGGGTTCTTAATTCTACATATTCTAGTATAGTTCTAATATATAGTAGTATCATTATAGACGTCAGTACAAGTTCGATATTCGACAAGTACACGTATCGCCTCCGTGGCGCAATCATCCAAT
>DWMZ01006116.1:0-10495 GCA_018249855.1 Eueides tales michaeli | reverse complement strand
TAATGGGCAACTATAATGTTGAGCTTAAAAATATACGGTAAGAGCTTCGTGAGAAAAATATACGGTAAGAGAGTATTTAGGACTATATTATTAGGTATAATGATACTGTTCATTTTTTTATCTAACCACGAGAGCGAAGACGAAATTAAAAGCTTGTGTAAGCTTGTATTCTTTACTTTATTATTGTATTTTGTGCTAACACTAGGTTACTCTTATTAAGTTTGGCAAAAAGTGAAGAAAAAAGTCCAAGAGACAGAAAAATATTTTATATTGCGGTTAATTTTGTATAAAATGACATCTTTCAGTTTCACTACTAATTGCACAGACAAAATAAGAAAAATTATCTTATGTTTGTATTTTCTGTCATACCCACAACAATAACCGTATCAAATATTGATAATACCTTCGTATAAAGTGAGTATACATTTTCTACAAATCCAGTATGAGATTGTAAGCTATGGAAAAGAAAAAATTAATCATTTGATTTCAGTTTTAAAATAAAGTGCCTTTGTTTTACTCAAGCTTCTAACGACGTCGGGTGGATTTTTGTTTAGTGTAACTAAAATAAAAATTAAAGCGAAGATTAATAACTTTATCACGTTCTGGCAATTTTTTTATTTATTCAATAACTTAATTAGAAATAAAAAAACGTCTCTAAATATAACGTAATTCTGTATAAATACAAAATTTAAGTAAATTCGTGGAACTTCCGTATTCTCAAATGCTAAATCTTAAATTTGAATAACTTAATAATAAGAGCACTGTGAGCTCAGAGCTTCTTTGCCTTCCTTTGTTTTTTTATATTTGAATTAAAATGTTTTAAACACTTAGATAAAAATAATTTGAATATAAGTATATTTCCAAATATGTTGTACTCTATGTGAGTACGATTCCACAATCCTCTTATTACTATTGCAAGTGCACTTATCGCAGCGTTGTTATACAGAAGCATTTATTTAGGAAGATTCTTACAAAGAAAGGTAAATTAGAGATAATTGCTTAGAATCAACATTTGGAAATGCATTTAAAATTTAAATTTGCACTGAGTGTAAAAAAAGCAATTACCAAGCAACCTGTGTTATCGATAATACTAGTATAGTACAATAAATTATAAAATATTACAATAGTAGCAGCTGGTCGTAGCTTGTGACGTCTTCACACAGTGGTAGCTCGTGAGGCAGAGCGCAATCAAGGTACACTAGTAATATATATACGTATCGCGTCAGTAAGCAGTCGAGCGTCGTCTGATGACAGGAGGAATGCCAAGGGAAGGTTAATGAGACCGCACTGTCAATATGCGTGAACACCTAATTACTATAGAGTAGTAGCTAGTACTGTACGAGGCTTCTTATAAGGATTTATTAGTTGGAGAATTAATCACAATTTTTAATCCTAACTGAACTTTCGGCTTCTTGTAATTCATGTTTTCATTTAAGTTCTATATAAACGGGTTTTATGTAATTACTTTATATTTAAATTTTACGCCCTTTTTAAAATATTGTTTATTTGAACAAACACTTCATCGATCGTTTTTATTATTTATATAATTCGTAAAAAGTGTAACAGAAAACTACGAAAATAAGTATTATTAAAATGACAAAACAATTATTCTATACTGAGGTAAGTAAAATACCTACTACGTTTAGAAAATTTTGTGATTTTTTTTTGTAATTTTTATACGTTTTCTCAAAATGTATAAAAAATATTGTTATACATTTGATAGATGATGGTCACAAATATCTCGCAAACAAAATTGCAAATGGCAAATTGCATTAGGTACGATAAAATATTAAACTTAATCAGAAAATGAATAAAATGTGTCGCTACCCTCGCTCTCTAGTGGTTGGTGTTTAAGAAGGGGTATAATGAATTCTGACCTAACTTCTTTAACAGACTTGTTGAGTCGGTGTCGTAGACTTGTTATTAGGATTAAACCAACGAAGCGTGTTTTGGGATTCTCACATTGAAATAATCTAAAAGTACTTTCGTTTTCCGCTAATTTAGTAAGTACATATCTTCTGATGATGAAACATGAGAGTTTATTACTGTTCCTATTCTTAATACATTTTTTTATAATTATTTTTATGGTGTAAAATAACCTAAAATATTTAAATTTTAATTTAATACTTTTATAATGAAACCTGTTACAAAGTTGTACTTAAATATATTTATAACAATAAGCAATAAAAGTTTCAGAACACTTCTATCGATTTAGTTAAGTATTGCGACACTGGTGTCGATCGCGTGGCCCTCGTCGAGAACACTCGTCGGGTTGAGTCCGCTAAGAGAACTACCATAATTAAGATTTAAATAAACTATGTAATACATTATTCTTAATGTGCTCGGACGATATTTGTCGTTAAGTGGTATTTCGCTATGTTTTACGCAGGTTGAAATATCATTCCTAAAATTTTAACATGAAATGCTATTCTAAGTATTGAGGGGCGGAACTAAACGCCGCACTGTTATAAGACCTCAAATACGGATTCAGGAAGTTCCCTTTTAGCACTCCTTCTTACATTTTCAGATCAGTTTTTAAGATATTGAGTTAGTCAATCTTAACGCTACGCTTTGTGAAGACAAGATGGCAAGCCATAAGAACGAGAAATATAATTTATTCCTCCAAGTGAGAATAGTACCCAGAACCGTCGTGTTTATAGTTGGGACCTGTGGCACTTATATAGTAGACTAATGTCTTACATAATACATAAATAATCGCAATCATCCTTTCGTAAATATTAAAAATAGTTCGCAGTTCATTTAAATACAATCGCTTAATAAACTCTTACATACTATCTTGAGCAGAACTTGGGACGAGGAAGTCTAACTTTAACCTCAGCTGTTTAAATAAATTGAAGTTAGTTCGACGACCCCTCAATTTATAAACTATAGCGTTTGTTATTATTAAAGACCATCGCGATGTAGGGGGAGTAATGTATGAAAATGATGAACGTAGCGGGATTTTAACCCGCGCCTCTTTGAGATTGTCCAAGCACGCCCTCCGTACGCACTCCACTGCGCCATACGTTGTTTTGAAAAATTATCTTTCTTTCGAAAATTATGTTCCTATTTTGAATTTCAGTTCAATCTGAAACTAAGGACTGGGTCTCTATATTTGATACAGAAAGATAAAATCTATAGATTAACAATAACTCAGTCATAATGACATGAAAACATATTATTTGAAAATCTTGTTAATAAATAACAAAACTAAAATTTTGTTTGTGTACTACGGAACGCATTGCCCGTTATTGGTTTGTGTGGACTTGGTTCTTTTGTAAATACAACTCAAATTTTAAGTAAATTTGGATCAAAAAGTTTGTAACTTTACGTAATTATGTCTGCTACCTCCCTGCTGAGGGAAAATCTTTGGATCTTATAAATTCATTTTGCTGGTGCAGGAAAAGAAGCTCAGAGCAGAGACTTGAATTTGTAAACCAAGTGTAGGTTTAAAGATCTTTTTGAATTATATTATATATTTACCTTCATGTAGAGGAGTATCTTTAATGCGATGGGTATGGGATTTATTCTCGTTTAGGGTCACTTAAAATATTTAAGAATATAAACGTATAAAATAATGATATCATGCCAGTTAAATCAATTGGGAGCGATATTGAATTTAAGGGAAAGACAGAGATGCGACCCGTGTCCTATTGGCCTGGAAACACTATCACAGGTAAGTGATTCCACAGTCGTATGGCGTGTGGAATGAAGTTCCTACGGAACCATACAATGGTAGAGTTCCACGTCTATAGATAGTGGAAACGGTACTTAAGTTTATGGTGTATTATGGGTTAGAAAATTCCGCGGAAAATATTTGGTCGTATAGTTTTCGTAGTAAAGCGGTAGAAAACGCACAGCGAGGAGACGTCTGTGCGCAAAACTAAAATGTTTAGCCTTTCACAGATCATTAGGTCCCTTATGATTGGTGCGTCTCTGCGTTGTATATGTCGGCGATACGCCGGTATTTTCAAGTGGCGTGTCCATTTTGTATAATGAAAACACAGTACACAAGTAATATAGCTTGGTTTATTCTCGTACGATAGCTTGTACAGAATTCCACCCTTTTACAGAAATCAGAGCCTTTTATATTACGAAACACAATGAATTTCACAACTTGTAACTGCAACTTCCGTTATAACAAATAATTTAAATTATACAGTAACAAATAGTTTAATATTCTTAATTAATTACGTTAAGAATTTAACATTACTTTAAATAATTTATTTTACACAAATTACAATAATTTTAATAAATAATCTTCAGGTTTAACTACATTAGCTTAAAGATGGCGAGGGCGCCACTAACAGGATACACATTAAAGCAAGGTTTATTTATTGTTTATAATAATGAAATTAAATAAGTCTCGGAATAATTATATTAATTTCAATTTGTCTAATTTTCAATATTTAACAACTAGGCAATTATTTAACATTATGAAACTTAATAGTCAATACAGTATTTTTTATAAATTAAAATATTTCAAAATATAAGTTGTTATTACAAAAGGTTATTTATAATATCAATTTTAAAGGTATAAAATATTTTTAAAAGCAATAACAATATTCCACAGTGATTTGCGCCCATATATACGTAGATAAGATTTATTATAATCTTATCTACGCCATCATGAACTTTCTTATTTAACTTGCCTTTATTTTATGTGCAACCGTAAATCATTTATTAAAATAAAACATTTTTACTTCCAATCGAAAAGAAATCTTAAAATAGGAACTAGTGTATTCTTATTTTAATTATTATATTTCTCAAATTACTAAAACGAAATCCACATCGGGTGCCCTAACCAGATAAATATCTTAGAAAGTTATAAGCAAAAGATTATTCGATCATACAATTTCTACGTAACGCAGCCAAAATACTCGGCTAACATCATTAAAAGTTGCCACATCATTAAAAATGGCCGAAAAATAAATTACTACTAAAGTTCTAATAGCATTTTGCAATGTGTGATATATTTTTTTATATAATCTTATATCCTTATTACAGTCTTATTTAACTTTAGTAATGTAAGTTTGGTATTGAAGAATAAGGTTTTGGGGGATAAGTAGAAAAACTGAAAGAAAATTCATAATTTTGTCGTATCTTTTAAAATTTATTAGTCCCTTTTAAATTTATTTTGCGGGAACGAATTCAATTCTATTTGAAAAATATTACTTGTTACACAAAGTAGAACTAACACTGTTTTCTGTTATAGAAGACTAAAAAAATGAAAACGATAGGAATATAAGATGAAGCCAATTACCATTTTTACAGACAAACCCTTGCCTCATTTCTTTTGAAATCTACTTATGTTATCTACTTATAAAACAAGAATTATATTAAAATAACCTGGCGTCAGAATGGCCCGTTCACCAACCGTGACTTTACTTACGAACTCGACACGTTACGAATTGAGCTGACGAATCTCAACGCCACACTTTGTTTTTCCTAAGGAAGAAAATATAAATTACTAATATAATTATAAAAAAATACTGAGCACATGCGTTCAACAACAAAATACCTAGGTAATAGCAATATCACAATAGTATTATATATATACAAATATCATTGAAGCGAAATTGAAATCCAAACTATTCAGTATTTGTTCAGTCCACACAACAGTTTATTTAGGATGCAATGTGATTTTGTAAATCAAGACGTTGATTTCCCAGAAAGGCGGTTTGTCACCCTAAAGTAATTCAAAGCACGTATTTGTTTTTGTTGAATTATATGTACACTTCTAGCTGCAGCTTTGCCCGTGTGTTATATATGATATACATATTTTAGGTGACCGCATTTCAAAGTTATCATAATCATATGATGTTATGTAATATAATTGAGACGGGCAAGGGCCTTGTGCCCTATGATAAAAAAGTAAAGATTTTCAAGTTAAACGGTTTTATTATAAGCAATAAACTTTTGCAGATTAATGTACTAAAAATTAAAAAAAATAATTTAATGGATTCAGTCATGGATACCAATATGTATAGGTACAACATATTCATTGCCAAAATAAAATTGTGGGGCACGTCCTATACCTACTACGAAAGTAACTTATAAATGTTAGCTGTAAAAAAGACACCACACAATAATTAAAACGCAAAATTTCACATTTTCCCACAACCCAACTGACGATTGTAGCTACAGGACGTGCCGCACGATTTTATTTTAGCAATGCTTATGTTGTACCTATACATATTGGTACCCATGACTGAATCCATTAAATTTTTTTCTATACATATTAGTACCCATGACTGAATCCATTAAATATTTTCTATACATATTGGTACCCATGACTGAATCCATTAAATTTTTGTTGTGGGATCGATCCTCACTCGAGGAAATTAAATATTTGATATTTTCAATTGAATTATTTAATGTTTTCGTTTTTTCAATTTGGTAATAAGGCTAAGGCTAATCTATTAAAATAAAAGAGTAATAATTATTAAGGAGGAAATTTAATCTGTAATAAAATATTGAACTTAAATCGGAATCGAATCTATAGTGTTAAAATCCGTATTTCAAACTGCTATGCAATCAGCCTTTTAAAACATAATACAATCAGCCTGAAGTAGCTATTTATGCGACCCAAATTAATTAGGCAACTGTATTTTGTAATCAAAATAGACTGGAAAATACGCACCGATATCAAATTCAACAACGACGTTTGATCAAACGTTCCTACATATTTACTTAGGACATCAAACACATTCAAACATTTATTTTCGGCTACAAATATTTATGTTGAATGAATATTTTAAGGATTTTTGTCCTTTTTCTGAAGGTTTTCTTACAGATTCTGAGTAACTTAAATTTTATATTAGTTTTAAAGATTTTAATTTTTAGTTAGTAGATATATATACTTTATTAAAACAGTGTATAGCTTTATAATACTTGCCACTTGCCGCCGAATTTTTCTAGAGTTAAAACACTTCATTCTTCTTAAAAAAATTTCCGTTCTCCACTTGTCATTAGCTAGTATACTAATATAATACAGAATTATAATTTTAGTTTGCCATTTGAAAGAAAATAACAAAACAAATTTGCTCTCAAGTCCCCTTTACCTACTCTGCCATATGCGGGATACAGCGTGAAACTTAAAAAATAAGATTATTTTTTAGCTTCTCACTGTATCTCGCGATGGAAGGAGGGAAGAGACAAGGAGGGAACTTGTTCCCGACTTTTCGCCGAATTCCGCATTGATTGCTGAATGGCGGAACTTAACGCCGCGAAGAAAACATTATGCATTTTATTTGAAATTTCTAAAATCTAGCGCCATAAATGCTGCGTTTTCAAATAACATATACATTACATTACAATTGTTGTGACCATTCCGCGTCAATAAAAGCAATCCATTACAGCAGCGCCTTAACATGTCCTAATTCTACAACAAAGTTGATCTGAAGCGACTTTAATGATTTACATGCAAATTGGGTTTCAAACAGATTCGAACGTTCATAGTTAACACTACACTTAAATTACAGCATTACTAGATCTTATCACCCAGATTTAGGACTTATATTTGAATTGCCAACATTTTTTCGAATGAATCTAGAAAGTTGTATAGAAATTAGAAATGCAAGTTTAGTAATTGCGTTTAAATTTTCAAGTTGAGGGTCTTGATTCAATTGAATAAAGACTATTTTGGATAAATTCTTATGTGGTGATTTATTTAGATATTTTGCTTGGAGACAAGTCTTAACTTTCTATAATATCTTGGGACCCGATGTGTGACAAAGTGCTTATGTGGGCTGTTTGCTTTGAACTATTGAAGGTTTAAGATAATTTGACGTTTTATATATTATTTGCTCTCCACTTTGATGGAAGATAACTCAAAATTGAAATATCTATTGTAATAGAGGCCGTCTGTATACATGCAAGGTAGGCAGAGGAAACTTATACAATAGACACTCCATTTCACACTTTTTCTCAATTGTCAAGAGAATTGAGGCCTGTCGTGGCGCAGGACCACAAGCGTGTGACTGTAAACTACAAATTAGGGATACGATCCCCACTAAAAGAAGTGAAATATTTAATATTTTCAAATGAATAATATTTTTTATACCACTCAACACGCAATGCCTCAAATCGGCGGAGAGTGGGCGAAAAAACGGAATGAATGGTTGCAATTGCAAGCTTTTGGAGATCAAAGACTGTATTTACATATGACTAGCTAATGTATATGACTTTCCTAGTGTATAATTGAAATCTTTGTTTTTATTTAATCTAAAACCTGTAATTATAAAAGCGACTGATTGTGGAATCACTCTGGCGAAAAGGCAAAGCGTGGTGTTGAGTTCCGCCATTCAACACGCAATGCCTCACGAGAACGGAAGTGGCTTAATGGAAACAGTGTCTAAATAAAAACTTTGATCACTTTTTAGTGACGTAAGATGCAATTTTTTTAAAGCCACTTTATTTTTTTTGCGAAAGAGGAATTTGGTTTTTCAAAATATTACATATCAGAATGCGAAACTCACCGCCGCG
The DNA here is from genome assembly GCA_018249855.1 of Eueides tales michaeli. Taxonomy (NCBI): domain Eukaryota; kingdom Metazoa; phylum Arthropoda; class Insecta; order Lepidoptera; family Nymphalidae; genus Eueides; species Eueides tales. The sequence goes on along the minus strand of DWMZ01006116.1, from coordinate 2,008 downwards.
TTTTGTCATTTTAGCATATATCTTCTTTCTAAAATAATTCTTTCTCCCATTTAGTGTGATTCGAACCCTTAACTGTCACGTATACAGTCAAACGTTGAGTAGCTACATTTCAAAGATTATATTCGTATATAACTTTTTTTAATATATCAATGTCAATATTTCCATACACGTTTTAAACTATGCAATATTGAATGTGCGTCCCTTTTTCTTAGCTTTACGCTGTATCTATAAATGGTAGGTTGGGATATGTTCAATTCCCAATGAGAATATATTACTTTATAATATAATATATACGTTGCCATAGTTTATGACTGCGATATAAATAAATATGCAGATACTCAAGACTGTCATTAAGATAACCATTCGAAATCGACTTACTGTTATGAGAATAATTTTATTTTCAGCATCACACTGTATCCCGCACATGGCAAGATATTCAGAAAGAACTTGGAAACCTACTATTAAGACACTGAGATACGGTCCTCGAATTTCCCCGCAAAATTATAATTTTATTAAAAGTAAAAAAAAGACACGAGCTTTAACTGAAGTGCTCAACTATCAGCTTTTAAAAAGTTACGCTATTCAGATTCTGGCTCCGTCATATCTAATGATGGAGCCAGAATCTAAACAGCTCTATGACGATATTATTGTATTGTCAGCCAAACTACCTATACCTGCTGTTTTATAGTAGGGGAACACGGGGGAATCGAAGCCACGGGGCAATGAGAACTACTTTAGTTTACGTATAACTGAACGAGTTAGATTCTGTTTTGTTTTTAGTTAAGATAGAAAGACGCAAGAGGAGTACGTGTGACTCTTCTCATCACACGTTAGTGAGCTTTTTTTATACAAACGGTCCGTACGTTGGTTTTTCGGCAATTCGATCTATTTTTTTACGATTTTCAAGGATAAATTGTGAGTATTAAAATTATTTTATTGTAAGTATTTCTTATTCTTAATTGTATGTTTATCATTATAAATTAATGTACAAAGATCCATTGATGTAAATAATTAACAGTATTTTAATAATTATGTGAAAATTTAAAAATGTGCATTTGGGGTAATTGAAGTTGAATGGCTTTCATTATCCTATATCATTCATTTTGTTTTTTTTTTTGCCTCGAAAACAGGATAGAATTATGGAGAAGTGTCAAAGGAATTTGAATGCTCTAGTCCGTGCTATCAAGAGAGTTAAAAATGTTGAAATTTTGATGCATTTGCAGTACTTTGCAAAAAAGACATCACAAATCAGTACAATCAAATCCTTGTGTCGGAAGAAAACCAATGTGTTCTCATCAGCCCAATAACAAATTCTAGCTGATCACTTAATTCATATGTTGATATTTTTTCTTTTTTAAAAAAAGTACTAACAAAGAATATGAAAGAGCTAAAAAAATCCTATTCAAAGACTATACTAGCTCATCAGATGAATCAGTCAATATCCAAAATATCTGCGATGACAATAATAGTGACAGCGTTCATGTGGATGCCAACATGTGATTTGTTGTAAAACTGGTAAATCGAACGAAATATGGTGTGTAGGTCCTGTGGGCACCCACTCAATGTTCAGGAAACGATTCCACCAAAGATTATATTTATGATTTTTATACCAGACAATAAGTGATTATTCGTTTTATTTATATTACTAATTTTGCATGTTCCTAAATATAACATAATTACGTTTCACACACAAATTACAGGCACATACTGTGTTATAGGTGCTTATGATTTTTGTTACATGATCTTGTCCTGGTTACCATTACCCCGGTAGATCTCATTACCCCTATCTCTGGTTCTAATTACCCCATGATCTTGGGGAATGGTAGCCAATGTTACTTTTGTTACAAATGAGTATAGATGTTTTTATTTGTTTTGTTTCTGTAATCTATACTATAATAAAACAGTAAAAAAGTCGTGTCTGTACATTGAATCTATTTATGAAAAAATAATGTAGGGGGGCTTAAAATAAGTAATAGAACACGAATCTACAATTTTTAAAATTTTTGTC